>JAGMWU010000145.1:430-100000 GCA_018697195.1 Certhia americana | reverse complement strand
TCAAAATATAATTTTCTTTTGTATCATTAGGTTTTTCTTTAAACATTATAGTTTGAGAACACAAAAGTTGAAAGATAAACAAAGAAACCACCCTAATAATTCTAAATTTTATGTCCACATTGTCTAGTAGATGGCTTATGACTATTAATTTGGTTTTGTATGTTTTCTCTGTGTGATATTAGTGCATTATTAGATGACTAGATTGGCCAAGGCAGACCTGTTACACTTGTCTGGGTTAGGCATTGTTTGCCATGCCACTAAACCTGCTGCCAAGTGAAATCTTCATGGGGAAATGAGATTGAAGTCTGGCCTGCTGAAGATAGATGCCCTGTCTCTGTTTTTATTTTATTTTGCTTCCTTTCCTTTGTTTCTTTTATTTTCACTTTTAAATTTTTTTCCCCTTTTTGTTTTGTTCTGTTAAATCCCTTACCCTTGTACTTGTGAACTGGTAATTCAGCTCTGAAAAAAAATGGTGTTTTGTAAAGGGCTCATAGTGTTCCATTTTGAAGTTGACCTGAAGCTACTTGTGGATGGTATACAGAGAATTTAAGACGTGTTTAATTTAATGCTGCGAATTATGGATAAGTTTTGTTTGGAATACATTTAAGCATCTAAATTCAACAGATGAGCACATTGTGTCACACTGGAATAGTGAAAACCATATCAGTTTTAAGATGCATTCTTTCATATGTTATGATTGGTGAGCTTATTGTGAAAGAGGAAAGTTAAAACTTTCTGGAGAAATTAACTTTACAAAGCAAAATCATGATTTTTCTCTGCTATTTTTCCTTTTCTGAGCAGAGTACTTATAGGTTGCTTGATCTGTTAAAAGAAGGCTTTCTATTTATATGTAATATGAAGTTTAAAATAATGATTTCTGATATTGAACTTTCACGAGTATTGAATGTCATGAAATATTTCTTTGCTTCTGATAAAACCTTGCTCCAGTGAGGTCAGTGGCAGTAAGATTTCATCCTTTTGTTTTTGTAATTTTTAGAAAAATCTGTTTACCACTCATAAGTACAAATGTAACCTGAGATTTTTGTTGGAATGTGTTGTGAGGCACATTGTCTTTCAACACTGTTATTCATGGGAAGATTGAAAAGTTTTGTGTGTGTGTGTGTGTGTGTGTGTGTGTGTGTGTGTGTGCTTATGTGTGTATTGCACTTTTACATGCTCCAGTGGTCATTATTTCAAGAAGAGTTTAATAAAAGAGTATGATCTCACAATCTCAGAAGCCCTGGCAGTTTATGCTGGAGTGATTGAGAAAGTTCTTATCCCTAAATGATATTTGTTCTTGCGAAACAGAAGCCCTAAAACAGAAGTGCTGAACCAGGTGATGTGTCTGGTCCTCAAGCATTGCTCTTCCCAGCCAGCTGCATTGGGACCAATTGGCTTGACTCTCATAATGCACCAAGCTGAGAACTGTAGCTGGGAAGAGCTTCGTGATCTCTGTTAGATTTAGCTGTGCCAGTTGAGGTAATTACAAGTAGTTGTAATCTCTTTAATCTCTGCTGCTAAATCCAATAAGAATCATTAATGGAATCACACAGAAATTATTTTATTTGCAAGTGTGCATTTTCCATTGATTTAAAATAGTAGAAAAAAACCAATTCCTTTAAATTTCTTTCAAGTAAATGTAAAAAGAAAGTATTTAGAAAAGAAATGTACTTAGTTATTTTTGAAGCTGTTTTGGGGTGATGGGAGGATGAACCATGTAGTTTCAGTATAAAGAGTAAGAAATTAATTTCTGAGCACATGGATGATGATAAAAATACTGTGATTAGTACCTGTTTAACACAGGTATTTCTGTTCAGCATTTAACAAAATGGATTCTGGTACAGACTAGGTTGACTAGGGCTCAAGTGACTAGGGCTCTTAAGCACTTACTTAGGAAAACTACATTTCTGAAGAAGCATAAAGTATCTCTAGATACTAATCTACATTTGCTTCCAGATTCCTTCGCAAAGTGAAGAATAAATAAATGAATTAATGATCATAGAATCTAATTTACTAAACACTCATGCATTCAAATAAATATTTATAAGGATTTGGTATAGATTGGCATATTTTACTTCTCTTATTAGAAAATTAATATATTTGCCTCATTTCCATTCAGCTTTTAAATATCATGAGTTTAAAAACCAAAACAGGTATTCTTATACTAAGGTGTCCTAATTTGTTATGTCATTACTGACATATTTTGTTGTATTTTTGTGGGCTTGTAACCCTTTTTAAAATAAATTAATGGAGGCTGTAACTTGTGAGGTTATTTGGCCTTACATATTAATTTGTTTTTCAAAACTGTCAAAGAACAGGGAAGTAAATTTGCCAGATACTTCAGGCTTTTGGTTTTGGGTTTTTTTTTACACTCAACAGTTTATTTTCTATAGAATTGTTTAAAAGTTTAACCTGATCTTAAACACTTAAAACCTAGAAAGGGGTATTTTTCAAACTACAGTATCTGAAAAAACAAGCAAATTTTCAGGGTTCTGCCTGTAGAGGTAGACCTTTCTTCATTCTTGAATAAAATAAATGAACAGATCTTTGTGGCATGGAACTGATCAACTAGATTTTGTATTTAACATTAAACATTATGTTGTTGAGGGACCAAAGTATTCTAGAAATAATGCTGCTAACTTTATAGCTTATATATATGTTATTAATTTTTTGAACTATAATAGTTTATTTAACCGAAATTGTTCCACTGATTCCTTAAGCAATATTTGAGTAAATGGATAATGAATAATTGCAATTATTTCAGTAAGGTGACCCATATGCTTAAAGTTTAGAATTGTATTTAAGTACATGTCTGAACTTGATTCCCTGTCAGTTTAGTTATATGCATAACTCAGTTCCTATCTAAAAGGGCTAAATGTCTTAAACATCTCTTAAGTTTATCTGGTTAAGTGTGTATTGAATTGGCTGTATGTAAGTGCATACTTAAATTAGGTATATGCTTATGTATATTATTGACCAAGGATCTAAATTACAATGCAGATATATCACTTCAGGAGCCATTGAATTTACTTGAGCCATGTCTGTTGATCCTGTAGAAACCTCTATGAGTATCCAGTTAATTGCAAAATGCTGTCTCATCAATCATTTGAAAACACTTAAGTATTTTGTTTTTCAGAAGAACTGGTATATAATTGTATGCCTAATTTGCACACGCAGTTGTTGGAACTGAATATTTGGAAGCCTGTTAGTTAGCAACATAGCAGGGAGGACGTGAGGAAAGGTACCTGATTCTCATGAGCAGTCTGGCAAATCAAGTACACCTCTCATTGCATGCCTCACTTCAAAATGAGACCTGTTAAGAGTGCTCAACATTGTGATGATGACTCAGATTTATGCATGTTTTTATAAAAGCCCTGGAAGACCTAATTGCGCAGTTAATTCTTAATTGTTAATAATTTTCCTATTTTTCTCCTTTAGACAGCAAAATATGGTGCTTTGTTACATGCTAAGGAGCAAGGTGCCTCAAAACATAAAATAACTCTAAATAGAAGGTGTGAGAAAAAAAAAAGAGAACTGTTATTTTTTCTTTTCTAATCCACTCATGCTATATATAAATTAATTTTCATTTATATTTGTTTTTTCCTTTGTATCTCCAACCCTAACTGAATCCTTGCTGCAGATCTGTAGAACAAGTTTGCAACTTTTGTCTTTTTATTTTTTTTTAAGTAGTATGATTCCTGTAGGGTTTATTTTCACAAATATAGCTAAAATTGCAGTATTTTAAAAATAATATAATATTTTGGGTTTTGATAACAATATTTATAATAATTTTAAAATTCTGAAGTTAAGGGCTTTATAGTTAAAACATATAAAGTTTGAACCAAAGCAATAAAAGCCCCTGGCACAGTATTTGTATATATCTTGGCGTTTAAAACAATGTTTAAATAAAAGCATTTACATTATTAAAGTGCATGGGGTAATACCAAAGGACTCAGATGGATAGCATATATACGGTTACTCCAGTAATTTTGAATAAATCATAGATAACTAATGTAATTAGAACTTCTTTATTTTTCAGTTCGGTGTTTAATATTTGTAGCAGTTTAAATGCCTTTGCATTTCAAATTTAAAACATAGGTTTAATTGCATTTGTAATTAACTATTGCATCTTTTGATTTTTGAAGATTTTTTATTATTTATTTAGCAGTCTAATTGTAACTAATGTTGAATGAAACCTGTGTGTCCTGGTTTAGGGCAAATTTGGGAAGAAACCTCCAAGTGGGGTCCCTCTAGAAAGCAAATCCAAATGGCCCCTCCTTCAACTGGTTTGGGAAAAAAGATTTCCTTGGAGGAAAGGGAAAAAAAATTGTTTGTTTAACAAGCAAACACAACAAATGATCAATACTAAACAACAAAACCTCTCGCCACTCCAAAGAGAAGACAAATTTAGAAAGTCTCTTTCGTGGGTTGTAGCTTGGCTCACTCAGTTGTTGTCAGTCCCTCCAGAGCTGGGAAATGTCAGGCCCAGGCCAGGCCCGGTGGGCCACAGGTCTGAGCTCCTGGTGCTCTTCTGGGTTTTTAGTCCAGAGCAGGTTCAAATAGTTCCAAGGAAAAGGAGGGGGGAAAAAACCCTCAGTCAGGAGAACTTCTTTGCTTTAGCTAGCCAAAAACTAACGAAAAGCAAAGCAGAGCTCTCTCCCACCGTCTGCACTGCAGACAACACAGGCTGTGTGTGAAGGAAAGCTGAAAACTCTTTATGTTTTGAAAACAACCACCTCAGACATTCCACCGCTTCTCCTTCACTCTCAGATCCAGTTTTAAAGGTGCAAAAATAATTTCTGAGCTAAACAGATGAATGGGGATACAATTCAGCATCAACCCAAGACACTGTGTTTAGTTCAGATTAGATATTGCTTAAACTTTTCGCACGACAGGGAAAATATAATATGGTTGAAATAGTAGGAAAAATAGGAAAATATAGCTTGCTTAGCTGATCAGTTATAATTTTCAATTTCAGTAAATTTAAAGCTAATTTATCAAAAATTTAGATAAACTGAGGTGATCTAGAATGTAAGACAGTACAAATACGAATTTTTCAGCCCTCCCTCCACTCCCAACTTCATTTGTAGTATGTCTTGTGTGAAGTCACAGTAGGGGTTTTTTTTATTTTTATTTATTTTTACATCAAAAGTAGGTAACACAAAAGGTTAAAAAATCTCATGAATTTCAGTTAACACATACTTTGTTTCATTCTTTTTTTAAGTGATTTGGTTATTTGCCATTTATGGGGATTAAGCTTTAAAAAAATGTTCTTCTTTTCTGTATCTGATGTTCTGTGTGCTATTAGTGATGCAGCCAACATGAACGGTTGTCATGTGTAAAACAGCTTTCGATCACCGTGAGAACACCGCCCTGGGAAAGCATCCATGCTTGATATCGTTTGGTTCATGAACATTAAGTTTCCAGTACAGGTGACCGATAGCTCCAAGTATTAAATAATTGTGTACATTATTCAGTTTTTAAAATAATAATCCATTAATGACATTGCTAGACTTTGAAGTTCTGCTCACTTTTGTTTTTCCTAGTAGAGGCAAGATGAAAGGAAATACTTAAGTTCATATCTGTTTCTTTGTAAGGATCTGGTAAATAGATTCATTCTTATTTATTTCCTTTTTAAATGCAAAGGTAATTGTAAAATCATAGAAAGAGTAACATCTGTGTAGTGTTCCAACTCTGTAACGCTTTCCTTTGCTTCTTCAGGTAAAATCCCAGATGAAGCCAAAGCCCTTTCTCTATTGGCACCTGCTCCTACTATGACAAGTCTGATGCCCGGTGCAGGGTTGCTTCCTATACCTACACCAACGCCTTTGACTACAGTAAGTAAGATTCAGTCTCTATTTGATTTCTGGTTTTCCTTTACACTCAGTAGCCTTTCTGTGTTCAGAGAACAAGAACTATCTGATCTGTGGATATTGTCTTCTCATATGCTAAATCAGTGAGGATTTAGCTGTGGTGATAGATCACAAGATGTCCATGCACTACTTTTCCTGGGTGTTTCTTTCAGATTCTTGGTTTGCAAAATAGTGGGTAAATACTGGGTTTGGTTGTGTTCATTTTAGTTGTTGTCCTTTCACTATACCCATTAATTTGATCCACTGGCAATGCTATCCACCTCCTAATAAATTATTAAAAGACCATAGTTAAATTGAAAGAGTTCTTCATAATATTAAAATGCTGCAATAGGATGTTTTTGCAATAGGATGCTTTGACCCTGGGAGAAGCTGAGGTGATCCTGACTGGAAATGAGTGGAAGATATATCCCATTGTGACTGGCCCAGATGCCCCATGCATTTTGGGCATAGACTTCTTCCAAAGTGAGAAAGATCCAAAGGGACTCAGGTGGGCTTTTGGAATAGCTGCTGGGGAGACAGAGGACATTAAGCAGTTGAACACCTTGCCTGGACTATCAGAAAACCCATCTGCAGTAGGACTCCTGAAGGTGAGAGAGCAACGGGTACCGATTGCCACCTCAACAGTGCACCACCGGCAGTACCAGATGAATTGAGATGCTGTGATCCCCATCCACACACTGATCCGTGAGCTGGAGAGCCAAGGGGTGGTCAGCAAAACCCACTCACCCTTCAACAGCCCCATCTGGCCTGTGCGTAAATCTGAACGAAAATGGAGATTGACTGTGGACTATCGTGGCTTGAATGAAGTGACTCCACCACTGAGTGCTGCTGTTCCGGACATGCTGGAACTCCAGTATGAGCTGGAGTCCAAGGCAGTGAAGTGGTATGCCACTATTGACATTGCCAACGCATTTTTCTCCATTCCTTTGGCAGCAGAATGCAGGCCTCAGTTTGCTTTCACCTGGACAGGCATGCAATACACCTAGAACTGACTGCCCCAGGGGTGGAAGCACAGCCCCACTGTCTGATCCAGGCTGCACTAGAAAAGGGTGAGCCTCCAGAACATCTGCAGTACATTGACAACATCATTGTGTGGGGGAATACGGCAGTAGAAGTGTTTGAGAAAGGAAAGAAGTTCATCCAGTTGTCCTGAAAACCAGTTTCTCCATCAAGAGCAAAGTCAAGGGACCTGCTTGAGAGATCCAGTTCCTGGGAGTGAAGTGGCAAGACGGATGGTGTCAGATTCCCACGGATGTCATCAATAAGATCATAGCAATGTCTCCACCAATCAACAAGAAGGAAACACAAGCTTTCTTAGGCGCCATGGGTTTTTGGAGAATGCACATTCCAGAGTACAGTCAGATCGTGAGCCCTCTCTACCTGGTTACCCGCAAGAAGAACCATTTCCAGTGGGACCCTGAACAGCAGCAAGCCTTTGCCCAGATCAAGCAAGAAATTGCTCATGTGATGCCTTTGGCCTGGTCAGGACAAGATGAGATGTGAAGAATGTGCTCTACTCTGTAGCCAGGAGCCATGGTCTGTCCTGGAGCCTTTGGCAGAAGGTGCCTAGTGAGACTCAGGGTCGACCACTGGGATTCTGGAGTTGAAGTTACCGAGGGTCCAAAGCCAACTACATTCCAACAGAGAAGGAGATCTTGGCAGCCTATGAAGGAGTTCAAGCTGCCTCAGAGGTAATAGGCATTGAAGCACAACTCCTTCTGGCACCCTGACTACCGGTGCTGGGGTGGATGATCAAAGCAAAGGTTCCCTCTACCCACCACGCCACCAATGCTACATGGAGCAAATGGATTGTTCTCATCACACAGTGCACCTGTATCGGAAAAGTGAAGTTCCCTGAGATTTTAGAAATAATTACAAACTGGCCTGAAGGTGAAAACTTTGGTCTCACTGACAAAGAGGAGCAAGAACAAGTGACACGAGCAGAAGAAGCTCCACTGTACAACCAACTACCAGCAGAAGAAACACGCTATGCTCTTTTCACTGACGGTTCCTGTCGCATTGTAGGGATGAAACAAAAGTGGAAAGCAGCCATGTGGAGCCCCACACAACAGGTCGCAGAAGCTACTGAAGGAGAAGGTGGATTGAGCCAACTTGCAGAACTCAAAGCCGTTCAACTGGCCCTCAGGTGAGCTTTTGGGATAGCTGCTGTAGAGACAGAAAACATTAGACGATTGAACACCTTGCCTGGTCTTTTAGAGGACCCTTCTGCGGTAAGACTCCTGAGGGTTGCAGCAATGCAGCAGAGGAATTTTCTGAGAAAGGGGAGAAAATAATCCAAATCCTCCCAAAGTCCAGTTTTGCCATAAAGCACAGTAAGGTCAAGGGACCTGCCCAGGAAATTGAGTTCCTGGGGGTAAAATGGCAAGACAGGTGCAGACAGATTCCAACAGAGGTGATCAATAAGATAGCTGCTATATCTCCACCAACCAGCAAGAAGGAAACACAGGCTTTCTCAGGCATTGTGGGTTTTTGGAGGATGCATACCTCAGATTATAACCAGATTTTAAGCTCTCTACCTTGTGACATGAAAGAAAAATGAATTCAAGTGGCACCCTGAACAACAGCAATCCTTTGAACAAATTAAATAGGAGATTCCTCATGCAGTAGCCCTTGGGCCAATCAGGACAGGACAGGATGTGGAAAAATGAGCTCTTCACCGCAGTCAGGGAGAATGGTTCTTCCTGAAGCCTCTGGCGGAATGTACCTGGTGTGACTTGAGGATGATCTCTCAGGTTCTGGAGTCGGGGATTCAAAGGATCTGAGCCCAGCTACACCCCAACTGAGAAAGAGATTATTGTAGCCTATGAAGGGGTTCGAGCTGCCTCAGAAGTGACTGGCACCAAAGCACAGCTTCTTCTGGCACCCCAGCTACCAGTGCTAGGCTGGATGCTTAAAGGGAAAGTCCCTGCAACACATCATGCCACTGATACGACATGGAGTAAGTAGATTTCTCTCATCCCACAGCAAGCTCATATAGGAAATCTGAATTGCTCTGGAATCTTGGAAGTCATCACGAACTGTCTTACACGTGAGAATTTTGGATTATCATCTGAAAAGGAAGAAGAGCAGGTGACAAGTGCAGAGGAGACCCCACCATATAACCAGCTACTGGAGTGTGAGAGGTGATACTGTCTCTTCACTGATGGATTTTGCCATATCATAGGGACCAGTAGGAAATGGGAAGCATTTGTATGGAGCCCTACGTAGTGAGACATGGAAGCTACCAAGGTGGATGGAGTTAGATTGCAGAGCTGAAAGCTGTCCAGTTGGCTTTGGACATTGCTGAGTGAGAGAAGTGTCCATCACTCTACCTCTGCACTGACTCATGGATAGTAGCAAATGCTCTATGAGGGTGGCTGGAAGGATGAAAAAAGGCCAACTGGCAGCACAGAGGGAAACCCCTTTGTCTGTCAAAGTGTGGCAAGACACTGCTACCCAGGTGACCATGAAAGTCTGTCATGTGGATGCACATGCACTTAAGAGTCAGGCTAATGAGGAGTACTGCAACAATGAACAGGTGGATCAGGCTGCCAAAATCAAGGTGTCACAGGTAGATCTGGACTGGCAACATAAGGGTGAGAGTTATTTCTATCTCGGTGGGTCCATGATGCCTCATGTCATCAGAGAAGAGATGCAACGTACAGGTGGACTTGTGACTGAGGGGTGGACTTAAACACAGACACTATATCCCAGGTTATCCATGACTGTGAAACATGTGCTGCGATCAAGCAGGCCAAGCTGGTAAAGCCCCTGTGGTATTTGGGGCGGTGGTCTAAGTATGGGGAGGCCTGTCAGATCAATTACATCACACTGCTGCAAACCCACCAAGGCAAGCGTTACATGCTTACAGTGGTAGAAGCAACCACTGGATGGCTGGAGACAACACCATATCTCACGCCACTGCCCAAAGCATTTTTTTGGGCTTTGAAAAGCAAGTCCCATGGTGACATGACACCCCTGAAAGAATTGAGTCAGACAATGGGACTAATTTCACAAATAGCCTTATAAACATCTGGGCTATAGAACATGATATTGAGTGGCTGTATTATATACCTTGTCATGCACCAGCCACTGGGAATGTCAAATGGTATAATGGACTGTTAAAAACAACATTGAAGGCAGTGGGTTGTTGGACCTTCAAGCAGTGTGATCTGCACTTAGCAAAAGCTACCTGGTTAGTCAACACCAGATCTTCCACTAACTGAACTGGCCCTGCCCAATCAGGATCTCTGCATACAGCAGATGGAGATAAAGTCCCCGTGGTGCATATGAGAGGTATGCTAGGAAAGGCAATTTGGATTAATCCTGTCTTGAGGAAAGGCAAACCCATCCATGGGATTGTTTTTGCTCAAGGACCTGATTACTCTTGGTGGGCAATGCAGAGGGACAGGGAAACACATTGTATACCTCAGGGAGATTTGACTTTGGGTGAGAACAGCCTGTAATGTTGAATTACATATATAACACTGGTTGCTGAATGTCATTGTCACTGCATGTTGTAACTACCACGGTCATTGAGAATGGACTGCTCCAGTTAAATCAGTCATGGACCAAATGAATTCAATCCATATCCTGAGGGATAGTCAGTAGCTATTGAAGTAATAATCGTATTTGTAAATATTTATATGTATATATGTGTACAGGTGAAAGGTATTAATTTGGGCAGGAGGAGATGATATGGAATTTGGTCAGGAGGAGATGATATGGAATAAGGGCTGGATAATGTCCTGGGTAGCCCAAAATGTTATTGTATTTCACATCTATCTGTGCCCAAAATTGTTACTGTCTCTTTAAGACATGGAAGCTGAAAAATGGAATGGTAGGGCAGAGGCTGGGAGCAGCCCCAGGATTTTTAGAAGTCAGAGCACTCAGGCAGAGCTCTCTCTCTTGCCATAGAGCTGAGGCAGCATGGGTGGAGGCTCCCCTTTGGGTTTCTTTTGGTCTTTTTTCTTTGAGGGGGGTGCTTCAGGTGGGTTTTTTTTCAAGAGGCTGTGTTTTGCAGTCCTGGACTGCCTCAAGGTAAATTCTGTGAGTGCCTGACTAGAGCTGCAGCATCACACCGAGAACATAACATCCATGCTCCATATGGTTGCCCCAGCCCACCAGCAGCGCCTGGTCAAAACAGGAAGGCACAGAGTCGGAGTTACCCCAGCTGACTGCTTGCCATCTTCTGTCAAGAAGGTGGCAAAGTCCCTCCACAAATTCTAGACATTGACCGAACTCCAGTCATTGGAGTGTACCAGCTGCTTTTTGCCAATGGAACTGCCACCACTGGAGACATAGAGGGGATGGGCTACTGCCATCTTTATCTCTCCACATGCAGTCATCTTCAGAGGGCATCATCTTGGAAGGGGGATGGGGGTGGTGTTATTCCTCCATTTTTAGGGTCTCTTTGTTCCTGGGCAGCCTGTGAGATTTCAGCAAGTTTGTAACTAGTGACTGTAACTGTTATTTTCTGCCTGTTGCTATTTTGGGTTTTTTTAGTAAACTGTTATTTTCTCACTTGTATCTACTCATATTCTTTTCTTCTTATTGGTGGAAAGGGATTGGCTAAAGCTCTTAAGAGGAGGTAACTCATTTTGAAGTGTCCACCTCATAAATTGTCTTAAATCAAGACATTGTACTTAAATGATTCTTCATCTGTCTCCATGACCAGAAACATTATTCCCACTCTCATATTCTTAGCTGATACTGATCTTCCTTCCTTTCTTCCTTCCTGCCTTCCTGCCTTCCTGCCTTCCTGCCTTCCTGCCTTCCGCACCTTCCTTCCGCGCCTTCCTCCCTCCTTATTTCAAAAACCTGCACAGAGGTCACTATCCATTTTAAAGGTTGTAGTCCAAGAGCTGTTTTAAAGTGTGCAACTTATATAATGAAATAATGTATCCAAAGTCACCAGTTAGAGGTTCAGTCTACTTCTGTTTATGGTTCATAATTGTCATTGTATGTGAGACATTGTATGACTTTGAAAATAATTTTTAGTTCACAAGAATGTTGGCGCTTTTTTGTCTTAAAATATGTGAAGTAATAGTTTAGGTATTTCATAAAAAAACTGTGCTTACTCAAGTTTCTACTGCATAATTGTTGGTAATGAACCCTAAATAATCATGGAATCATTTAGGTTAGAAAAGACCTTTAAGATCATCAAGTTCAACCGTAATCCTAACATTGCCATGTCTACCACTAAACCATGTTCTCAAGTGCCATGTTTACACATCTTTTAAATAGCTCCACAGATGGTGACTCAACCGCTTCCCTGGGTAGCCTGTTCCATTGCTTGACAGCCATTTGGTGAAGAAATGTTTTTTAATATCCAATCTAAACATCCCCTGGTACAACTTGAGGCCATTTCCTCTCATCCTATCACTTGTTACTTGAGAGAAGTGACTGATGCCCACTTCACTACAACCTCCCTTCAGGTAGTTGTAGAGAGTGATAAGGACTCCCCTGAGCCTCCTTTTTTCCAGTCTAAATAAACCCAGTTCCCTCAGCCACTCCTCATAAAAGACTTGTGCTCCAACCCCTTCACCAGCTCTGTTGCTCTTCTTTGGATGCACTCCAGCATCTCAGTGTCTTGTCGTGAGGGGCCCGAACCTGAACACAGTATTAGAGGTGTGGCCTCATCAGTTCCAAGTACAGGGGAAGAATCACTTCCTAGTCCTGCTGGCCACACTATTCCTGATACAGGCCAGGATGCCATCGGCCTTCTTTGCCACCTGGGCATGGGCTGGGTCATGTTCAGCCAGCTGTTGACCAACATCCCCAGGTCCTTTTTTGCCAGGCAGCTTTCCAGCTACCCTTCCTCAAGCAGTAGTGTTTCATGAGGTTGTTGTGACCCAAGTGCAGTACTTGGCACTTCACCTTGATGAATCTCATACAGTTGGCCTTGGCCCATCAATCTGGCCTATACATACCCCTCTGCAGTACATTCCTACCCTCCAGCAGATCAACACTCCCACCCATCTTGGTGTTGTCAAATTTGCTAAGGATGCACTTGATCCCCTCAACCAGAGCATTGATGAAGATTGATATATTAAACAGGACTGGTGTAATAGTGCTGTTTAGAGACATTTGTTTCTAAACTAGCCATCTAAGATAAATTCACATTGTTTTTATATACATATTTAATAAATCATCTATGAATTTTAGAATATCAAAGAGGAAGTCAAGCTGTATAACTTTAATGGATTGACCTTGGCTGAGTGCCAGGTGCCTACCAAGATGCTCTACCACTCCCCTTCCCAGCTGGACAGGGGAGAGAAAATAAGAACTCGTAGGTTGAGATAAGGCAGTTTACTAAAGCAAAAGTAAAAGTTTGCATGTGAACAAGCAAAGAGAAAAGTTTATTCTCTACTTCCCATCAGTGAGTGATGTTCAGCTGCTTCCCAGAAAGCAGGGCTCCAGCACATGTTGCAGTTGCTCTGGAAGGTAAACATTGAAAATAACAAATGCACCCCCTTCCTTCTCCTTTTCTTAGCTTTATATCTGACCTGACATCATATGGTATGGAATATCCCTTTGGTTAATTTGTGTCAGCTGGCCTGGTTGTGTCTTCTCACAAGATCTTGCCCACTCCCAGCCCCTTGATGGGGGGAATGTTGAGAGACAGCATTGATGCTGTGCCAGCGCTGCTCAGCAGTAGCCAAAACACTGGTGTGTTATCAATACCTTTCTAGCTACCAATGCAAAGCACAACACTCTGAGGGCTGCTATGAGAACCTGAACTCCAGCTCAGCCACACCCAGTACAATAATCCTCTGTTTAATAATAAAAGGATGATTTCAAATAAAGAGAGTAGTTTTGTTACATAAAAGAAACTATTGGTAGCTTGTTGAGAATTTCTAACACTTGTTAGAAAATTCATTTGCTGGAAAGCAAGTTGTTTTTTGGATGGAGAGAAAATTCAAACTAGGAATGCAGCAGACCAATTTAGTAATCATTTTAAAGTGACTTTTTTTATAACATTCCCCATGAGAAATTTCAGTTCCCAATTCTGGGACCTTACAGTTTAAAGTCTTACCTATATTAATTAGGTTTATTTTTACAGAAATGCACAAGGAAGGCAAGTATTAAAAGCTGAAGTGTCTCCTTCCTGTGCTTGGTTGCAAAGCATATCCTTTTTTTATATTTTCCAGCTTGGTGTTTCACTTGGCACTTTGGGGGCTATACCAGCAGCAGCACTGGACCCTAACATTACAGCACTGGGAGAAATACCACAGCCACCAATTATGGGGAATGTGGACCCATCTAAGATTGATGAAATTAGAAGAACAGTCTATGTTGGAAACTTGAATTCACAGGTAGCTTTTTTTGGTTTTGCTGGCAATAATAATGGAAGATACAGAATTGTTAATTTGTGAATTACAATCTTACATTTTAAGAGTTTTCATTAGTTGATGTGAATAGAAGTTTATTAGATATATTTCAAATTCTTGAATGCTCTTTTGCCAATCAGATTAGACCAGACTGTTGGAATTCATTCTAGCAGGAAACCAGAGAAATCACACTCTAGCTGAATTCAAGAAACATTTATGATTGTGGGTGTTGATCAAATGTCCGGACGGGTTATATTAGCTGAGCAATGCCTCAGAATTTGTGAGAGCACGGTAGCTGTCCTCCACAACACTCCGCTGTTGCTTAAGTACAGTAAGAAGAAATTATTTGTCCTAGTAGAAGTTGCAAAATCAGCATAAATATATTTTAGTTGCTGTGACAGGAAAGTTGGGTCTGTCAGAAATTTTTTTCATCAATTGATTGAATTGATTGAAAAGCAATTTGATTTTGACTGATGGAAATATAAGTATTTGATTTTTGTGGGTTTTGACTGCCAAAGTAGCTACTAAAGTATGAAACTACTATTGAGCACAATAAAATAAAACAAGCTTGAAACTAGTAGAAAAACAGATAGAAGTGAAATCTTGTAACACTGCTTGGATTTTTTTTAGTTGATCAGAATTCACAACCAGTATCTTGGACATAGGTGTATTGTCAGTTATTTCAAATAAGTTGTCTGAAAACTGAAAAATCCTGTATAAGTGCTTTTTTAACCTAGATGTAGGACTTCAGGGCTCATGGTTGTACTATTTTAAATTGTAATATATTTTTTTAGATTAATGGAAGAAAAAAAATACCTTTCTCTCTTAAAGTGTAACATTACCAAATTCATGTCACCTGTGTAATGATGATATGCCTTTCCAAAATCTGTAGCTGTTAGATTATCTGATATGTTGAATAAGTAGTTTTCATTATATGTTTTACTTCAGCTGAGCTCTTTGACTCTTTCTAGACTACAACAGCAGATCAGCTGCTTGAATTTTTTAAGCAAGTTGGAGAAGTAAAATTTGTGCGAATGGCAGGTGATGAGACGCAACCAACACGATTTGCTTTTGTGGAATTTTCAGACCAAAATTCTGTACCTCGAGCTCTTGCCTTTAATGGAGTTATGTTTGGAGACAGGCCACTGAAGTAAGAAATTAATTATCCATATGAATATTGAATGACAGATGTCTTAGTATCCTTATGCATTTATGACTCTGATATGCAGGAAACTGCTGTGATTAATATTTTTTCAATGTTAGTAAACTGGAATGCTTTTATGAACTCAAATGTCAAGGTTGGGCATAACTTTTTTTCCAAAAAGAATATGGTTGGCATTAAGATATTTCTTCATCCAGTCTTGAATTGGTGAAAGCCATAACAGTGAGACAATCTGCAAAGTCCTAATTAAGCTTTATATATAATGTGTATGTAATTAGTAAGCATTAATGTAGAAATTTGATCTGAAATAGATTTATAGACTTGTACTTGAAAAAAATTTAACACAGAAATATTGTGCCACAATTATTTAAAAGTCATAAGATTTGAAAGCAATAAAACCCAGACATTTCAGATACTTAGAAAAGATGAGTGTTAGAGGAAAAATTTGTTTTGCTGAACTTTGAAATTTTGAGTCATACATGGAAGTTGAGGTGCTTTAATTTTTTTTTTTCATTTTTCCTTTTCAAGAGTTTGGAAGTTAAAGCTTTTATTTTTGACTTAATTTAGAATAAATCACTCCAATAATGCAATAGTGAAGCCTCCTGAAATGACACCACAAGCTGCTGCCAAGGAACTGGAAGAAGTGATGAAGAGAGTAAGGGAAGCCCAGTCTTTCATATCTGCTGCTATTGAGCCAGGTAGGTATATTATGTTCATTACCTAACAGACATGTTCTGTGTGTACCTTGACACATGTTTTTAAGAGCACTTTCAAACACAGGAAAAGGGTACTCAAAGGTGAGCAACATGTATGTGGGAAAACAAAAGAAAATAATCAAAACTGTTTTCATGCAACAAAGCAGTGGAATGAAGCTGACTTTTTATTTCATCGTGTCTTATTTTCAGATACATGTTCACTGAATGTTTTCAAAACTGCAAAGTCAATACTAAATCAATATTTAATGTTGGTGCTTTTAAAGTTCAAAGTACTTACAAACTTTAAAAATGCTTTATCTTTTGTTTTCTCTTCTAGCACTTATTTCATGATCAGAGCAAGCTAGTGTGCTGCTGAAAGCAGTAATATTATGTTTTTCTTTGGCAGGTTAATTTTATCACTGTGCTATGCTCTTTTTCATACTGCCTCAAGATTATATTCATCCTCATAACAAATGGGATCAGAGAATGAATATGGGATAAAACTTAAGAGATTGTAACAGACTTTTTTTCAGATTGGTTCCCTGACCCCTGTCAACACTGAAATGCCAGGTCAAGGTGGCTCAAGTGGTTAGGCAGACACTTCAGTGCTGATTTATGCTGACTTAAAGTGATTGCAACACCACAATGTAAAAAATTCTCAACTTGTTAAACTTGCAGTTGAAATCCTCCTTTTTCTTTTCATCAGCAAGATTTTGTCTTTCTTCTTACTAAAAACCCCAGATGTAGGCTAGATAGTGGAGGGTCTTGAATTGGGGTTTTTTTTTTGGGGGGGGGGGAAAGGATGGAGTACTTCCCGTCTTTTTTGAGAGTTGTGAGAAAAATAGTTCTAACATTTCCTCAGCGTTAAGCAGCAGAATGATAATCTCTTAGAGTTTGAACCAAAGTCTGCAGAGGTCACTGGTAAGTTTTCTGTTGACCTCTCGGCCTTCGGATCAAACTTTTTACTCCCTTGCCTCTATCCCTTCCACCCCCAAAACAGCATTTGAGGAATAGAACTTCAATATTTGTACAGTGATTGGAATATTTAAAAGTATAAAAAGTACTAATTATTATTTGCGTTTTATGCTTGTTTTCAAAACTCTGCCCTCTAAATTTATTCTTCTGAGGTTATTTAAATAAGTAATTGTAGTGGTTTTGGTTCACCAATTTGAGACTTCCCAGCCAATACACCAATTTATGTGGTGGGTCTCGTGCTGGCCAAATGCCAGTGCACCCACCAGAATATACTTATTTTCTGCTGCGAGATAAAATTAGGAGAAGAGGAAAGCAGGCTCAAACTTTAAAGGGTATAAAGAAAAACTTTATTAACAGAATTAAAAGAATAGTAAGAATCAAAATAAAACCTTCAGAACAATTCTCCTCCCCCCCACACCCTCTTTTCTTTCCCACTGACAATGTACAGAAGCAATTCAGTCAGATTTCCACCTCTAGAAAAGTCTTTCTTCAGTTCACTTAGGGAGAAGAGTCTGTCTTGACATGCCATGGAGAATTCTCCACAAGAAACAGTTCTCTTGTGGCTTCAAAGTCACATCGAATCAGCTGCCTGGGACAATGGAAATCTGATCATTGTGCAAAAGTGCCTCCACTCGACTTACAGCTTTCCCCCACAACTGTTTTCGAGGGCTCAATCGTTGGCTAATGGGGTATGAAATAAAAGGGCCAGGAGACCAGTTCCTTTCAAACGGCCTTTATTGAAATCAGCTCTTTGGGGTGGGAGCCTGAGGGGTCGCGCACACCACCACTGCTGCTGCCGTAGACAACGTGGAGGAGGACTGTAGCAGCTTTGCCACAGGGTTGAGCTGGGGCTTCCATCCTCACAAGAGTCCTTGGGAAGACAATGCCTCGCTCGAAGTCCAGGGCTGTCACTCTGGTCGACTCCCATTTAGGTTATGGTGCCCACATTCTGAATCGAAAAATGCCGTGGGAGGATTGCTCAGCCTTTTCTCAGGTGTAATATGTTGTTGGTTTTTCGAGATGTCATGTAGGCTCGTTGTTTTAGAGGCATTTTGTGTCAAATGGGCTCTTGCGCCCTTCATTAGCATATTCGCGGTAGTTGTCTCTTCCTCCTTAGTGGCGGGCACCATTTTGGAGAGCAGCGGCAGCATTTCCCGATGGGATAGGGAAAGTACAGTTGGGGGGGGGGGGGCAAGGTAATTTATTCTGTTAACAAATAACACGAGATTTGACTTACAGACTTAGGAACAGCATCAACCAACAACTAATTTAACAATTAACACGAGAACAGCATCAACCAACAACTAATTTAATAAACTTAGGAACTTATTACAACCAATTTAGCAAACTCAGGAACCCATTCCTAACAGGGTACACTTTTAAGGATGAGCTGTTCAGAAGCAAAGGTTCTCTTCATCTATCTCTGAGATCATCTTCAAATCTGGGAACAGAGATCTTCTTCCCTGGGGCAAAGGGTCTTCATCATTCTTATCTCTCTGTTCAAACTTCTCATGGGATCACAGCTACTTCAACATCTGCTTGGTCAGCATGGATGCTTTTGCTCATGTCTACAATTTGAACGCTTCATTCCCCCCATGTTTTTCAATGAGTTACAGAGAAAAAGAGTCTGATGTTTTAATTATATTGTTTCCATACCCTTACAAGAGGATTTCAGCCCAGGATTGAGGCATCTCCTCAATCCCTCCCATCTGGGACTTGACTTCTTTACTGACCTTCATGTGTTGTGTTGTTCTCTCTCTATCTTCACTCTATCCTTTTTTTTCATTCGAGAGAGAGAATTGGTGTTTGTAGGTTTCATCTGTCCACTAAAAGGGTTAATGTCTTGACTGGGCAGCAGCTGGAGCAGTCGTGGTGTGGAGTATTTCAGGCTGCGCTGCCGGGATAGCAGGGGCCCGGGCCAGAATGGTGGCGGCAGCTGTGGCCGCACAACTGTTTCCAGCTTTTGCTGCACTCAATTCAACCCGCGGGCTGATGGCTTACCCTCCCCCTGCCCGGCAGCTGCTGGGCCCAGCCCGGCCCTTGCTGCGTTCAATTCCAGCCGTGGGGCCACTCTCTGCGCGGGCTGCAGAGCTGCCTCGGGTCTCAGCCGCATGGTCTCCTGCGGTGCCGGGACAGCCCCTTAGTCGCTTGCAGCCGGAGCTGTTTATGATGGAGGTTTCTTGAGCGGCCGCGCTTGGGAGGGGAGGGGGAGGGGGGGAATGGCTAGGATCTCAGCCAGGCTAGGGCTCAGCTGTGGCACGCCGGGGGGCCGATGGCCTTCCCTCCCCCTGCCTGGTAGTCATTGCGGCCCGACTCGGCCCGGCCCGGCCCTGCCAGGCCGCGTGGGCCACGGCGGAGCGGGGCCGGCCCGGCCAGCACCCTGTTACCTGTCCAAGGCTGGAAGCAAGAGAGTTTTTTTCCCGGGTTTGTTCGTTTTTAACATGTGTGTTCACAGAGGCACGTTCAGCTTTCTCAGTGGTTTAACAGATTGTCAATTCTCAAAACTAATCACTGATTTTTTTTTTTTGTCAGACACAGAGGAAGCTCTTAACAGCTTCTCTTAGAACATCACTTCCGTGACTGGCTTCTTCCCTCCTCACCAAATGTCAGATGTGCAACACCAGCACAGTAATTAAGTAATATACCAGAGGAGAACCTGTTGTAATCTTGTGCATTGTGGCAGCAACATAAATCCCATTTCTACCAAAGCTAGATGTTTATAATTATCTGGTTTATGTGTACTGTTGCAGGGTGGCTGCACTCAACGAGTATATTCAATGACTTTATTGGATGTTTTTCAAGGATATTAGCAAAGAAGGAAGATGTGCAAAGCATTGGCCCCTTGCACTATATGTGTGGTACATTACACTTGTGCCAGATTGTTAACTGTGATCTTTCAATGTTCTGAGCTTACACTGCAGTGTTTTCTTCCTCTCAGAGTCTGGAAAGAGCAGTGAAAGAAAAGGTGGTCGATCTCGTTCCCATTCTCGTTCAGAATCCAGGTCTAGCTCAAAATCCCAATCTAGAAGGATAAGATCTCACTCAAAACACAGGTAGGTATATTTATTATTTTGGACTAACAATTCATACTGGGGTTTTTTTGAGTGGTGGTGGTTACTGAAATTTCTTACTGAGTTGTGAGACAAGTTTCCCTGTAGAGAAAATTAGTAACTTAAACTGACCTAGATAGAGTAACTAGGAACTTTGAACAAATACTCTTTCCCTCTAAATGCTGCATGTTTTCAGTATTACTTTCAGGTAAAATGCACTAGAAGGTACTTTTTGTGCCATGTAGCATAACCATTTTTATGGTTTCATGGTAAATTTTGTGCCATGTAGCATAATTTCATTTTGTAACCTCTGTATTTTAAAAAGAAATAGCTATCTCCATTTTGTGGATGGAACATTTAGTTTACTGTTAATACCCTAAACAGACAGGCTGGCTGGTTTTGGTAGTAGAAAGTTGCTGCTGTCTCGAACTTCTAATCATCTAGTTAACAAATGCTGTATTTTTATTAACTGTCCTGTAAACATAAAGTTGTATTTTTTAAAAGCCAGAAGAAAAAAGGCTTTAAGAGTAGTTTTTCATTCTTCAGAATTTTTTTGCTTTGCTAATTTCTTAACTTGTAAAACAGGCTTTGAAATATAGGAGAAATAAAATTACTAGATCATCCATAAAATTTACCCTTTAAGATGTTTTTTCTAAGAATGAGACAATCTTTCTATGTAAGACTTATAAACATTTCCTGAAATGGTGCAATGTCAGGAATGTCTTTTGATCATTTACATAATCAATCTAAAGATATTTGACTCCATTAAGTATAAAAAACCCCAACAAAATCTCAGTGTATTTGATAGCTTGCACTTTAAAAAGGTGAGTGTTTTCAGTGTCGCAGCAACAGCACTATCCCATTCTTTCATCCATTGTTTTTTTTTTTAACAGGGCAGCTAGAGTTCTTTCACATACAGAAAAGCTGGCCAGAGGGAATATACCACATCAGTTATACTACCAAACAAGATATAAGTGTGCAGGCTTCAGATTTCATAAAATCATAGAATAGTTTGGGTTGGAAGGGACCTTAAAGATCATCTAGTTCCAAACCTCCTGCCATGGGCAGGGACACCTTCCATTAGACCAGGTTCCTCAAAGCCCCATCCAACCTGGCCTTGAACACTTCCAGGGATGAGGCATCCACAACTTCTCTGGGCAACCTGTTTCAGTGCCTCACCACCCTCACAGTAAAGAATTTTTTCCTAATACCTAATCTAAACCTACCTTCTTTCATTTTAAAGCCATTCCCCCTTGTTCTGTCACCATGTGCCCTTGTAAAAAATTCCCCCCAGCTTTCTTGTAGGCCCCCTTAAGGTACCAGAAAGCTGCTATAAGGTCACCCTGGAGACTTCTCTTTTCCAGGCTGAACAGCCCAGCCTCAACTCTCTCAGCCTGTTTTCATAGGAGAGGTGTTCCAGCCCTCTGATCACCTTCATGGTCCTCCTCTGGACTCTCTCCAACAGGTCCCTGTCCTTCCTGTGCTGGGGGCCCCAGAGCTGGATGCAGTGCTCCAGGTGGGGTCTCACAAGAGCAGAGTAGAGGGGGAGGATCACCTCCCTCACCCTGCTGGCCATGCTCCTTTTTGGTGCAGCCTTTGATGCAGATTATTTTTTATACAGTTGGCTGTCTGGGCTGCAAACACACATTACTGAGATATTGTCGTGGTTTGACACTGGCCCAACGCTAAGCACCCAGGAGAGTCGCTCACTCACCCTCCCCTGCCACAGCTGGGCAGAGGAGGGAAAAAAAATTATCTAACACTTCATGAGGGAGATAGGGACTGGGAGAAACACTTCAAGGGCAAAACAGGCTCAACTTAAATTGCAAAGTGAATTTTATTACTAACAGAATGAGAGGAGGATGATGAGAAGTAAAATAAGCCCTTAAAACACCTTTTCCCCCTCAGCCCCTCCCTCCTTCCCACCGACAGTGCAGGGAGACAGGGATGGGGGGTTTTGGTCAGTTCATTACTGAGATTTTCTTCTGCTGCTCTTGGAGAGGAGACCTTCCCCTGTGAGGCCGTGGAGTCTCTGCCACGGGAGACAGTTCTCTGTGAACATCTCCAGCATGGGCCCACTCTCACAAGCAGCAGCCCTACCACACCTGCTGCAATGTGAATTTTCCCCATGGGCAGACAGTCCTCCCAAAACTTCTGTGACGTGGGTCTCTTTCCACGAGGTGCAGTCCTCCAAGGACAGGCTGCTCCAGCCTGGAAGCAAGGACCTCTCTCACCACTGGGTCTCCCACTGGATCACAGCCTCCTCCAGGCCTCCATTCACTCCAACATGGGCACCTCCCCCATGGGCTGTGGATGGATCTCTGCATCCCCTGTGGATCCCCATGGGCTGCAGGGGGACAACTGCTTCACCATGGTCTTCATCACGGCCTGCAGAGGAATCTCAGCTCCAGTGCCTCAAGCACCTCCTCCCCCTCCTTCTCCACTGACCTTGGTGTTGCCATGTGGGATTCCTGAGGGCTCCATCTTAGCCCTGTGCTCTTCAACACCTTCATAAATTCACATAAATCAACAATGATAGGTTGCCAGTCTGATGTCACCCTATTCATTATAACTTTGTACCCAACCTGTGAGCCAGTTGCTCACCCATTGCATGACGTTTATCCAGCTGTGTGCTGGACATTTTGTCCAGAAGGATTCTGTGAGACACAATATCAAAAGCTCTACTGAAATCCAAAAAGATTACATCAACTGACTTCCCTTGATCAATGAGATGGGTTACCTTGTCAAAAAAGAAAATCAAGTTTAACAAGCAGGACTTTCCTGTCATGAGGCCATGCTGGCTGTGACTGATGACTGCGCTGTCTTTTGTGTGTTTTTCAATACCTCTCAGAATAATCTTCATAACTTTACCAGGCACTAAAGTGAAACTAACAGGTCTATAGTTTCTGTGGTCCTTCTTGCCCTTGATAATTTGGACAATGTTCGTCAGCGTTCAGTCAGCTGGGACCTCTCCAGATTCCCAAGACCACTCAAAAATCACTGACAGAGGTTTTGCGATGACATCAGCCAGTGCCTTGAGGATTCTTGGATGAGTCCCATCAGGCCCCATAGATTTGTAGGGATTCAGCTGGAGCAGCAGATCCCAAGCAATTTCAGGGTTTACTAGGAGATCATTCTCACAGTCATGGTCTTCCAGCTTTGGACACTGAGACCCCCTTGGTCCATCATCCGTGTTGATGACATAGGCAAAGAATGCGTTAAACACCTCTGCCTTGTCCATGTCCCTGTTTGTGAGGCCAATGTTATTTTTACACTGCTTATTGCTATTATTATATTTGAAAAAACTTTTTATCATCCCCCACAGTTCTGGCAGCTTCAATTCCAGCTGAGCTTTACCATACAGATTTTGTCCCTACAGTGCCGAGCAGCATCTCTGTATTCTTCCCCTGTCACCCGACCTTGATTCCACCTGGCATACACCTTCCTTTTTTGCCTTATTTTCAAGAGAAGATTCCTGTTCATCCAAGTCAGCCTTCTTCCTGGCCTGCTTGACTTCTGACATTTAGGAATTGCCTGCTCCTGTGACTTTAGAAGGTGATGTTTTAAAAAGTGACCAGCACTGATGGACCCCAGCACCTACAAAAACATTTTCCCAAGGGACCTTTAGACAAGTCCAGGTAGATGACATCAGTCACTCTTCCTTCATCCACCACTGCTGTAACCCCATTGTAGAAGGCCACTAAATTTGTCAGGCACAATCTGCTCTGGCTGTCAGCAATCATGTCCTTATTTTCCAGTGCCTGTGTTTTGTAATAATGTTACACAGTAAGTATTATATAATGACATCAAAACATTAAGTACCTTTTTAATGCAAGAACAATCATTTGTTCTATTATTTATTGTTTGTTTATCTTCTCTAACTCAGGACATAACTGAAAAACAGTGTTTTGTGTAACTGCAGTAATCAGTGCTATTTTTTACTGACACAAATCTAATTGATTTGTAGGAGATAAATTTGAGGTTTTTTTCTTGCGGAAAATCTGTGCTTTAAACAATTGTTGATAGTTATATATATATTTTTATATATATATATATATATTTTTAAGTGATTTTGCCACTGTTATTGTCAGTTTTGAGAACATGCTGTGTTGTGGTTTAACCCCAGGCAAGAACTAAGTACCATGCAACTGCTTGCTCACTTCCACCCCTCCCTCCTTTGTGGGATGGGGAGGAGAATCAGAAAAAGATAAAACCCATGGCTGAGATAAAAACAGTTTAATAAGAGAAAAAAAAAGTAAAACGTAAAAATATTACTAACAAACCCAACAATAATTAAAAAATGTAATTACAGTAAGAGGGAGATAGAGGAACAAAACCCAAGAGAAACAAGTGATGCACAATACAATTGCTCACCATCTGCTGAACAATGCCCAGCCTGTCCCCAAGCACTGACTGGTGGCTCATGGCCAACTCCCCCCAGTTTATATACTGGACATGATGTTCCATGGTATGGAAAATCCCTTTGGCCAGTTCAGGTCGGCTGTCCCAGCTATCCTCCCTCATGGTTTATTGTGTACCTCCTCACTGGCAGAACATGAGACAGTGAAGAAGCCCTTGTCTTAGGGTAAGTACTACTTCGCAATAACCAAAACATCAGTGTGTTATCAACATTATTCTCATACTGAATCCGAACCACAGCACTGTATCAGCTACTGAGAAGAAAATGAACTCAGTCCCACCTGAAATCAGAACTTTATCCACCCCTTATTCCACACTATTTATGTCATGCCAGGGCCCTGTTTATGAATGGAGATGAGAGTTTAGACAAGTCCTGCCTTTGACTCAGATTTCTGGCAGTAGCTCTTTTTGAGGCGATCTGCACCCCAAATGGTTCTCACTCCCAAGTTCTTAAGAATGGCCAATTAAGTCTATTTTAAAATGAATTATTTATTGAATAGATGCAATATTAACAGACATAAGACTTTAAACGGACTACTTACTACACAAGATAAAAAGAACTACTAGTAGATAAAATACAGTGCACGATAAAAGGTACCTATATTACAGCTAGTGAAGAAATAGTAAAGGTTAGGAGTCAATGTAGCTTACCACTGAACTGATGATGGAGTACACATAGAATCCTCTCACTCAGTTCCTGGGAAAGTAACTACAAAGTTTGCATCCAAACTTCAGAGAGAAGTCCTACATGTTTCCAGGGTGTGTGTAGGAGACTTCTGACTTCATGAAAGTTTGTGTAACTTTTATAGTTTGTAAAGTGAATTGTCTGTCAGTCAGAAATTCCAGCTTATCTCCCTACATCCTGCTCTCAAGGCAAGATGTTTATTGTATCTCATCTGGTGTCAGAGGTAACTCCTTACTGGACAAGCCTGGGTTATCTCACCAATTCATGTGAGGGGGAGAATTCCTGGAGCTATTGCAACAGCTGATGGATAGAACAGATAAGCTCTTCTGTGTTAGGGGGGAAGACTTATGTACATTCAGATTCCTCAGGTGGTCATGAACCTGATCTTTTCTTACAGTGGGAGGGACTTTACTCCCCCAATCCCCATTCTGCTGTCCGTCCACTCAAGAGGTGTGGGAAGAGAGGTTGCCATTGAAGACTGAGGCAAAGAAGTTGTCAAGTACCTCAGCCTTCTCATCCATTGTTACCAGTTTACCAGCATTGTTTATTGGAGGGGTTTACACATTCCTTGACCTTCCTTTTCTGGTTGACATACCTGTAGACGCCCTTTCTGTTGTTCTTTGTGTCCTTTGCCAGGTTCAGTTCCAGCTTCACCTTGGCCTTCCTCACCCTATCCCTACACAACTGTACTTTGTCTCTATATTCTTCCCAGAGCCTGTCCTAGCTTCAACTGTCTATGAATTTGCTTCTTTCCCTTTAGTTTGACCAGCAGTTCTCCACTCAGCCATGCCAGTCTCTTGCCTTCCTTGCCCAATTTCTTTTTCCTGAGGATGACTAGCTCTTGCACTCTATGGATGGCTTCTTTAAATGTCTGCCAGGTCTGTTCCACTCCCTTGTGCTTGAGGACAGTCTCCCAGGGGATCCTACTGACTCTCTCCGTGAAGAGCTGGAAGTTTGCTTTCCTAAAGTTCAGGGGCCTAACTGCTCCTTACCTGACCCATATCCCTCAGGATTATGAACTCCACCAGTGCATGATCACAGAATCACAGAATAATTAGGTTGGAAGAGACCTCCAAGATCACTGAGTCCAACCCATTCCCTAACACCTCAACTAGACCATGGCACCAAGTGCCACCTGCAGTCTTTTTTTTAAATACATCCAGGGATGGTGACTCTACCACCTCCCCAGGCAAAGCATTCCAGTACTTTATTACTCTCTCTGTGAAAAACTTCTTCCTAATATCCAGTCTATATTTCCCTTGGAGCAGCTTGAGACTGTGTCCTCTGGTTCTGTCAGTTGCTGCCTAGAGAAAGAGACCAACCCCCACCTGACTACAACCACCTTTCAGGAAGTTTTAGAGAGTGATAAGGTCACCCCTGAGTCTCCTTTTCTCCAGGCTAAACAACCCCAGCTCCCTCAGGCATTCCTCATAGGGCTTGTGTTCCAAGCCCCTCACCAGCCTTGTTGCCCTCCTCCGGACACGCTCAAGCATCTCAATGTCCTTCCCAAACTGAGGGGCCCAGAACTGGACACAGCACTCAAGGTGCAGCCTCACCAGTGCCAAGTACAGGGGAAGAATGACCTCTCTGCTTCTTCTGGCCACACCATTCCTGATACAGGCCAGGATGCTGTTGGCCTTCTTGGCCACCAGGGCACACTGCTGGATCATGTTCAGCCAGCTGTCGACCAGCACCCCCAGGTCCCTTTCCCCCTGGGCACTGTCCAGCCACGCCATCCCCAGCCTATAGCATTGCAGGGGGTTATTATGGCCAAAATGCAGGACTTGGCACTAGGACTTATTAAACTTCATCTTACTGGACTCTGTCCATCCATCCAATCCTTCCAAGTCCTTCTGCAGAGCCCTCCTACCTTGCAACAGATCAACACATGCTCCCAGCTTAGTGTCATCTGCAAATTTACTAATGAATGACCCAACATCCTCATCCATGTCATCAATAAAAATATTGAACAGGACTAGCCCCAACACAGACCTCTGGGGGACACCACTGGTGACTGGCCACCAGCTGGATGCAGCACCGCTCACCACCACTCTGGGCCCGGCCATCCAGCCAGTTCTTAACTTAGCACAGAGTGCTCCTGTCCAAGGTGTGGGCTGCCAGCTTTTCCAGGAGTGTGCTGTGGGAGACAGTGTCAAAGGCCTTGCTGAAATCCAAATAGACAACATCCACTGCTTTTCCCACATCCACCAGGTGAGTCACCTAGTCATAAAAGGAGACCAGGTTGGTCAAACATGACCTACCCCTCCTAAACCCATGCTGGCTGGGCCTGATACCCTGGCCATCCTGTAAATTCTGCATGATGGTACTTAGTATAAACTGCTCCATAACCTTACTGGGTACTGAGGTCAGGCTAACTGGCCTGTAATTACTAGGATCATCCTTCCCACCCTTTTTATAAATGGGTGTCACATTGGCCAGATTCCAGTCATCCAGAACCTCACCAGTGAACCAGGACTGTTGGTAAATGATGGAGAGTGGCTTTGCAAGCTCATCTGCCAGCTCCCTCATCACCCTGGGATGGATCCCATCTGGTCCCGTAGACTTATGAATATCCAAGTGTCTCAGCAGTTCTCTGACTGCCTCCTCTTGCATAACAAAGGCACCATTCTGCTTCCTGACACCATCTACCAGCCCAGGATGACAGTTATCCTGAGGACAAACTGTCTTCCCACTAAAGACTGAGGCAAAGAAGGTATTAAGCACCTCCAACTTCTCCACATCCACAGTTACTAAGTTCCCTCCTTCATCCAATAAAGAACAAAGGTTGGCTTTACCCTTCCTTTTGCCATTAATATATTTGTAGAAACATTTTTTATTATCCTTTAAAGAAGTTGCCATTTTAAGTTCAAGCTGAGCTTTGGCCTCCCTAATTTTTTTTTTCCTACATGCCCTACCAGCCCCCTTAAATACTTCCTGATACACCTGACCCTTCCTCCAATGATGATACATCCTCTTTTTATTTCTGAGTTCCTTCAAAACCTCGTTGCCCATCCAATCTGGACGTTTGCTTCGTTGACTCATCTTTTAGCACACAGGGACAGTCTGTTCCTGTGCCCTCAAGATCTCTGTTTTGAAGCATGCTCACCTTTCCTGAACTCCTTTGTTTTTAAGGGCTGCTTCCCAAGGAACTCTCTGAATAAGTCTTTTAAATAGGCCAAAGTTTGCCCTCTGGAAGTCCAATGTAAAAGTTCTACTGATGTTCCTCCTGATGTGACCAAATATCAACAATTCTAGAATTTCATGATCACTATGCCCCAAGCAGCCTCCAACCACCACATCTCCCACCAGCCCATCTCTATTTACAAACAACAGATCTAACATAGTCCCTCCCCTGGTGGGCTCATCCACCAGCTGAGACAAAAAGTTGTCCTCCATACACTCTAAAAATTTCCTGGACTGCCTTTTTTCTGCTGTATTAAGTTCCCAGCAGATGTCTGGCAGGTTGAAGTCACCTACAAGAACAAGGGCTGATGATCCTGAAACACTATCTAGGTGCTTATAGAATAAGTTGTCTACCTCTTCCTCCTGGTTGGGTGGACGATAACAGACTCCCAGTAGGATGTCAGCCTTGTTGACCTTCCCCTTAATTCTTACCCATAGGCATTCAACTCCATCATCATTAGTTTCAATACCTATGGCATCAAAAGCCTCCCTAATATAAAGGGCCACCCCTCTACCTCTTCACCCTTTCCTGTCTCTTCTGAAGAGCTTGTATCCATCCAGTGCAGCGCTCCAGCTATGTGAGTCATCCCACCACGTTTCAGTGATGGCAACTGCATCATAGCTCTGCTGTTGCACCATGGCCTCCAGCTCTTCTTGTTTGTTACCCATGCTGCGTGCATTCGTATACATGCACCTCAGCTGGGCTACTGATTTCACCCCTAACTCAGGCTTACCTCCCTTGGGCCTGCTCCTAGACAGCCCAACTGCATCCCCTTCCCCCTTCAAACCTAATTTAAAGCCCTCTCAACAAGGTCTGCTAATTCATAGGCTAAAATCCTTCTGCCCTCAACAGAGAGATGGAGCCCATCCAGTTCCAGCAGACCAGGTGCCGTAAAAGTTGTCCCATGATCAAAGAGTCTGAAATTCTGTCGATGCCATCAACCCTTGAGCCACCTGTTAATAATGTGAGCTCTCCTATTCCTTTCCCTGTTTATCTCAACCACCAAAGGGACTGAAGAAAAGACTACCTGTGCCCCTGCCCTATCAACCACTTGACCCAGTGTCCTAAAGTCCCTTTTAATTGCCCTAATACTCCTCTTTTCAAGCTCATCACTACCAGCCTGGAGTATCACTGCAACCCTGACTGCCTTTAATGTTGATGTCCCCAATTAGCTCAGTTACATTGGTGACCAACAGATCCAGTATTGCATCCCCTCTGATACGGCTATTACCGGGCTCAAGAAGTTATCCTTCATGCATTCCAGGAGTCTCTTGGATCGCCTACAGCTTGCTGTTCTACTTTCCCAGCAGATGTTGGTGTCGCAGACGGAGTGGGAGCTTCAGACAAAGTTTATTAGAGAAGCCTTCCCATTGAGTCACAAGGTGCAGAAAGGACTGCCTTGCTTTCTAAAGTCTTTCTCAGAGAGGAGTCTGAGTGTGACTAGATCCAATCTTAGCTCCAGACTTTGTCAACGGTTTAAGTCTAAAGAATTATAAAGGTGTAATTGAACCTGTATACAACTTTGTCCTGTGGGATTAAGGATGGCAAACCATATATATATATATAAATGAATGATTTATTATGATAAATGATTAGACAAAAATATCTTAATCAGAATTATTTGCTACAGAGTATAGAAGCTAAAACTACTAGTATAGTATAGTGTACTATATTGAAGCAATTATATTAAAGCTACCAAACCCACACAATTTTTAAGTAGAGATTTATGCTATTCACCTGTACCAACAACTTTGGGCTCTTTCTTTCAGCCTTGAGGAGTAACCTTGAGGAGCACCCTCACCCAAGGGAAGAATTTTCATACACACTCCAAGAAAGGGTGTGTTAGAAGAACCTGCTGTTTGAAAGTGGGACTGAACTTTTATAGTATAAAGTGATTGACTGTCAGTCATATGTCTCCAGGTCAACTGTGCCAGCTTAGCATTTTTAACTAAGGATACTTTACCATATCTGCCACATCTTCACCTCCATATCAGGATGCTTAACTTTGGGATTGATGAGTCAGACTGACTGTAGCATAATTCAACACCAAAAGCAGCATGATACTCCCTCTTAGTTCATCACTGATAGCTTTGCAAAATAGGGCATTGTTTGAGTTGTTTTACCTGCTCATGGCTGTTCTTTAGAGACAACTCTTCACACTCAATCTGCTTCTTGATGTAGAAGGCAACCCATCTGCCTCTCTTTCCTCCCCTGTCTCTTCTGAACAGCCTTTAGCCATAGATAGCCGCACTGCAGTCATGGGATTCATCCCACCAAGTTTCAGTAATGGCAACAAGGTCATAGCTTTCTAGCAGCATGGTGGCTTCTAATGACTTCTGTTTGTTGCCCATGCTGTGTGCATTGGTGTAGAGGCACCTCAGCTAGGCTGTTAGGTGTGTTGCCTTCCTAGAGGAAGACCCCTTAATTAATTTGAGATAATTTTCTGGTGTTTCCCTGTTGGCTTTTATTAGCTTAGGAGTCCATGGCTCATCTGCGTAAGACTGCTAGTGTGTTCCAGTGTGGCCAGCACACTTCAGAGCCAACAAGGTCTAGATACACTACAGCTGGGCTATCGATTTCACCCCCAACACTGTCATGTCACCCCTTAACTCATCTCTGCCAAGCCTGGTCTTTCCCCCTCTCTCCTTGAAACCTAGTTTAAAGCCCTCTCAATCAGCCCTGCCAACTCATAGACTAGAATCCTTTTGCCCTTGCTAGACAAGTGAACCCCATCTGTTTTCAGCAGGCCTGGTGTTGTGTAAACAACCTCATGATCGAAAAAGATGAAATTCCACCGATGGCACTGATCTTTGAAACACGTGTTGACCAGGTGGGTTCTCCTGTTCTTTTTGGCATTCTTCCCTGATACTGAAGGAATTGAGGAAAACACCACCTGTGCTCCTGTCCCTTCAACCAGTTGCCCCAATGCTTTGAAGTCCTTTTTGATTGCCTTAGGACTTTTCTCATCGACCTCGTCACTGCCAATCTGGGCAGCCAGCAGTGGGGAATAATCAGAGGGCTGAATCAGTCCAAGGAGTCTTCTGGTAATATCCCTTACCCGGGCCCCAGGGAGGCAGCAGACCTCCCTGTGGGATGGGTCCAGTTGGTATACCAGGTCCTCGGTTCCCTTCAGAAGGGAGTCACCCACTACAATTACCCTTCTTTCTTAATACCTGTAGTTGTGATCCATCTGGTTGACTGACTTGTTCTGGTCAGCCCCCCAGATAGATCTTCATCTCCACTATCATCTGCCTGATCCTCGAGTTCCAGAGCCTCATACCTATTCTGTAAGGGCACCTAGGAATGCGAGGGAGGCCAGAAGGGGATTCTCCTACCTCCTGAGCAGAGATCTGTTTCCATTCCCCCCTATCTTTTAGCTCTCCTTCTGCCTGATGGTGAGAGGGTCAGGGCTTCTTTGACTCCTGCTGAACTTCCATCTGCTGCATTTTTTTCAGGGATGGAAGGGTGTGACTCCACCAATATATTTCTCTCTCACACTCCTTGATAATCTTCAGCCTCTCCACTTCCTCTTTAAGCTCTACCACCAAGCTGAGCAGATCATCCACCTGGTCACACAGCACATAGGTGTTGTCTCTGCTGTCATCCAATATTATTACCAGGAGTACATGAGTATTACTTAAATGGTGCATTGTTTCAAAGGAGAGCATATGCACCTGGTGAAGCTTAAAGTATCCATTTTTACAAAAATGTTGTTAAGCAGTATATTACTGAGGTGTAACTATATAATTTTATGTAGTGAGGCAAGATTTATGTGGGTTCTTTTTTCCTTCTTGGTTGACCTAATTTTTATGAAGTTTCAATATTAAAGTATTTTTCTTCTGGCGTTATTCATACAGAAGTAGATCTGGCAACAGATCACTCTCAAGACATAAGGACAGACGCAGATCCAGAAGTCCCCTGAAAAAACTGTCTAGATCTAGGGAAAGGTGGAGATCAAGAAGTCGCTCTCATTCTCGGTGAGTTCCATTCCTTAGAAATTATACTGTTCATCTTAGCACATAGTACAAAGTTTTTGAAAAAAATCTAACAAACCTTTCAGGTGATGGCAAAGGATGGAATCTCTAAATGCTTTAGCCTATCGCAAGGCTTTGTTTATGAAACAAAAAAATAGAAAGTAAGTTTTTTTGTGCTCAGTGTACTTTTTTTTCTGTGATATAGTTAATTTTTTTCATAGTAGTTCATATGGTGCCTTCGGGGGTTAAACCACAATCCTGAGGTACCCAAACTTTGATACCAAAGTCTAGTCTGCATTTATACCAATATCAAGCTGATTGAAAGTAGGTAACTTAATTGTCAGACTTTAACCAATGAATTAGGTATGTTCTGTGTAGCCTGTGCTACACAAAAAGTGGATGATGCTTCTTCAGCCTTGTCAACAGTTATACTTTGGATTCAAGCTGAACTTGATCCTGCATTCTGAGAACATGTATAAAGTTTTTGTGAATGAGATTTTATTTTTGCCTTTGGCTATTTCGTATTGGCCATACACTGCTGTAAGCACAAATGTATATGTCTATTATGTAACATATTTACATTTCAACATCTAATACAACTATATTTTGCCTAGTCCATTAATTTTTAAATCTGATTATGCAATTATTGAACTGTGAAATTCCAACAAAATAATTCCTTTATCTCCTTGGATGATAATGTAACTTTCTGAGGGGTAAAATAGTGAATATTTACAAAACAAAAATGACTGTAAAAGTAGCTTAATGAATAGAAGCCTTGGTACTTTTCTTTCTGTTTCACCTCTAATTCCCCCGACTCATTTAAAGGGAGCTTCATACTTCGGTTGTGCAGTTGTTTTCTGAGGAGAAAAGTTTTATGGGAAATAGAACTGCAGATCTGTGGACCTCAGTGGGAACAGTTAGGAGGTAGGATACATAGCTGGGCTTCTGTAATGGATCTTTCTGACTCTGTTGCTGTTGTCTGGAGCTTCTTGAGATATCTGCTCACTAGAAGGGCCAAATCCAATGAAATCTCTGTAATAAATTCTTGTGTCATTGTGAAACCCTTTGCAATTGCTGGGACTGTGTGCTGTTGCATCTTAATGATCTTACATTTCGTATGTGAGACATCCAAAGAGGTATTTGCCAAAACCTGATGGGAACCAAAGTCTTCAGGTCACAGACTATGAAACAAGCCTACTATTTATTAGTAGCCAAACACTTGTTCCAATGAAAAAAGGTGGAGGCTGTGTGTATAAATATCCTAGAGGCATGTCTAGGAGTCATGTGTCTCCTTTGTTAGAAAGATGGTTTAGGGTCTCATGCTTCCAAATAATCCTTTACCAAAACGTAATCTTCCAGTGTCTTGGTTTGAAAGACAGGTGTCTGCCAAGGAAGGTGAGAACCTCCCTTGGAATGGAAAATATGACCTCCTTGCCTCCAAATTATTATAACTTTGAAGTTAAGGGGCTTTCAGGCAAAGATATGGGAAAAGGAATAACAGTTCTTTACCAGTATATACGTATATGTATATGTATATGTATATGTATGTATATTTATGTATGTATGTATGTATGTATGTATGTATGTATGTATGTATGTATGTATAACAAGGCACACAAACAACAACAACAGCAGCAACAACAAAACCAGGAACCCAATAACAGCGTTCTCTCGGCTGTCAAGCCATTTCCCCTTTGGTGTAGTTATGGTCACAGCCGGCAGGGACGCTGTTGGCTCCCGCTGGGCAGGGCAGGTGCAAGGATTCCCTCGTGGCTGCAGGGGGCGCTGTGGCGTGAACTCAGCTGCGTCTCTCATGTGCTGATGGCAGGTGTGCAGATGGTGAAATGGGCTGCAAGCAGGAACCTTGGAGCAGCATCTGGGACAGCAGGGGCTGCCTCACTTGGGGGTAGCAAGCAAAATGTAGCAGAGACTTTGGGGCCGTGCCCAAAACTGCGGGTGTTCAGGTGCCGCTGGGTTACAGTGTAGCAAGAAGTCCTGAAGCAGCAGCAGAGAGCAGCGGGGCTGGGCGAGGAATCGCTCCCCTGGGTAGCTCACCGGACATGGCTGGTCCCTGGGTCAGGCTGCGCAGAAGGAGGGGCAGCTCCCCGTGGGGAATGGGGTGTTCCCGGGTCCCAGTGCGGCATGCACTGGCTCTGGGCTCCCAAACAGCAGGGAAGCAGAGAAGCAAGCCAGTAAGCTCCAGTCACAGTGCCAAAGCGAAAGAAAAAAACCAAACTGGGCAAAAGCCAAATGGCAACTTGTATCTCTCCTCAGAGAGATCCCACCACGTAGCAGTGGAGACCAAATCGCCCCACCAGAAGAGAAAGCAACTGGCCCTTGAACCCCCCTCCCCCCCCCCACTCTCGCGGGGGGGGGGGGGGGGGGGGGCAGCAGCCACCCCGGATGCAAAACAAAAAACAAAACCAGAAATGGATATGGGATAAAAAGAACCATCCCCAAGACATCCAGACAAAGCTGTGATCTAACTGTGTGCACTTTTGGGCTCCATAATGTAAAAAAGATATAAACCTATTGGAGAACATCCAAAGGAGGGCTATGAAGATGATGAAGGGTCTAAAGGGGAAGCCATACAAGGAGCAGCTGATGTCACTTGGATTGTTCAGCCTGGAGAAGAGGAGACTGGGGGAAAACTTCATCATGATCTACAGTTTGCTCATAAAGCAGAGGGGCAGGCACTGATACTGATCTCTCTGGTGACCAGTGACAGGACCCAAGGGAACAGCATGAAGCTGTGTCAGGGGAGGTTTAGGTTAGATATTAGGAAAAGGTTCTTCACACAGAGGGTGGTTGGGCACTGGAACAGGGTCCCCAAAGAAGTGGTCACAGCCCCAAGCCTGTCTGAGTTCAAGAAGCATTTGGACAATGCTCTTAGGCACATGGTGTGATTCTGCTGTGCAGGGCCGGGAGCTGGTTTTTGATAATCCTTGTGGATCTCTTCCAACTTAGCATATTCTATAATTCTATGATTAATTAATTTTTATTTGGCTTGTCTACTAGAACATCCAGTGGATTTTTTCCTCACTGTTTTTATGAAGATGTATCATTCTCCCTATCACAAAGAAGCTGACTTGTTCTGTTACCTTGCTTCTGTTTTTATGGTCTTACTGATTTTTCAATAATTTTGTAATCCATAATGGTATTACAGATAGTTGAATTGTCTTGGTTGAGTTTTTACCTTACATTTACCTTTTGAGGGTATGTGGTGAAATTTTATCCCAGTTTTTTTGTTTCTGTGTATTAATTGATTTTGGATTTCCAAGCAGTTAAAAGATATTTGAGAGAACACTGTAGAATAAAGACTTCAGTCCAGTCAGCTGTCATTATTTACATGGAGGTGGTTAATCTGCAGTCCATTTAACATGTACACATATTTAGTAAAGAATGGATTTACAAATTGTAGAGTTTGTCTCACTCCTGATAAAATGTAGAAAATTTATGTATGGTAACATAGCTGTGAGGTGAAAAGACATATTCTCTTGGGTTTTTATGTGATGTTGTTCTTCCTGAGAGTGTAAAAGTCTTTTGCCCAGCCCCGAGATCGAAGGAAAAGACTGAGAGCTGTCTCCTCTGCTTTTCCAAGGCTGTTTATTTTTCCCTTATCTGTACAGTTTCTTCTCTGACCCACAGAGATCTGTTCTGCAGGTCAGCTCACGGGGAATGACCCAGCCCCGAAGGTGACGAACATCTTTATACTAAAAATTACGTGCACTATGTTTACAAAAGATCCCCAATACCTGTCTCCCATGTTAGAAGGTCAGGCTCTACTCTGAGCCAACCAAAGATGCCCACGACACAGAGGAAAATGGTGAAGGAGAAGAAGAAGGAAGAAACCCCAAAGCCACATGGAGACTCCATTTTGTGTTTTTTGCTTATCAGTCTAAATACCACATAAATCTACTTTTCACCCTGTGCATACCTAATTATCACCCTACTTAAACTCTCATGGTTTGTAATTCTTCACACAGTAGTGGTAATTTCTCCCAGGGGCTGAAATCAAAGGCACGGGAGTCCTTGACTCCTTGCCAAGACTTCCCAGCCCCCTGCTCGGGTCTGGAATCACTCAGGACAGTCAGAGGAGTGTTCTGGACTCCGACAATATTCTTTCAAAGTGTAATGATGTCACTTTGACAATCACAGTTTGATTTGATTTTTGCCCCCTCTTCCCCAATTTGGTTTCCAAATTTTTCCTATCTATATAGCCTTTCCCACATGGTGAACAGGGGTGACAAATGAAAATTCTGAATAATTACTATTTTTCAACATAAACATATATTTTGTCTTGGACAATTAATGTATTCTAAAGAATTAGTTGCAATTTTTATCAGAAAGTTCAATTAATTAATGGATTTGTGTTTGGCTTTTCACAGGGACAAGAAAAGAGACAAAGAAAAGGTCAAGGAAAGAGAAAAGACCAAAAAAAAGGAGAGAGACCAAGAAAAAGAGAAGGAGAGAAACTGTGACAGAGACAAAGAGAAGGAAAGAGAGCGAGATAATGAGAGAAACAGGGATAAGGACAAGGAGAAGGACCAGGAGAGAGAGAAAGAGCGGCATAAAGATCGAGAGAGAGTTAGAGACAAGGATAGGGATAGAGAAGGGGACAAGGACAGGGAAAAGAACAAAGAGAAGGAGAAGGAAAAAGACAGAGAAGAGGTAGACCAGAACAAGGAAAAATATGATGTTACGAAAGAGGGGGAGAAAGACAGAGAGAAGATTAAGGACAAGGAGGGAGATAGGGATAGAGGGGAAAAAGAGGACAAAGAAAAGGAGAAAGATGAGAAGAAAGAGAAGAAGGAGCAAGAAAGAGAAAAAGAGAGAGATGATAAAAAAAAGAAAGAGAAGAGATACAGAACACCCCCAAGAAGCTATAGCTCTTCAAGAAGATCTCGTAGCTCCAGCAGGTTTGTTTAGAATTTTTTAATGCTTTTTTGGACTTGTCAGTACAGTGATGCAACATGTAAAATGCACATCCTAATTTTTATGTATCGGTATCACCATGCCACTTACTAATTCAATTTCTTTACTTTCTGTTTTTTAGATTTCCCTATAAAATAAAATCTATTACAAAGAACTCTATATAATGCTTGATGGAAAATAGTTTCTTGTTGGGCAACTGATACTTGCCTTTCACATAACTGTATAGTATAGTCCTTGAGGACAGTAAGTAGATGGTTCTTATGCCATTTCACTGTGTTGGAGCCATCCAAAAGTTATGATAGAGGGACATTAAACACCATCTTTGTCCTAATGAAAGTTTGAGTCACTGGTACATAGTTTCTTCATTACTTACATACTGTAAAGTGTTGGTCTGTAACAGAATTTGTTTGATTTATGAACAGTTGGGTCGTAGTATTTGCCACTTGGCCACCTTAAGGATGGTGAGCAATGAATTATCTTGGCTGGATGGCTGAAGAGCAGGAAGTAAGCATGTCATTTGGCTGACTAACTGTTCAGAAAGTGAATGTATGTATCTCAGTTGAAAAATAAGGATATCTTGTTTTGTTGATTAAATGTCCAGATACAAGTAAAACTTAACACTTGTTAGCCATGCTGATAGTAAACAGGAAAGCAGTCAAGGCTAATCTAGCTGTTGTTTTTGCCTGTGAGAGAGGGTAATCTGGGTGGAAGTCTGGGTAAATTCAATCTAGCAAAAGGAGACTCTGAGATTGATTATAAGCTCTGTAACTGGACTAACTCAAGCATATTAAAAACCATAGCAGCTAACTTACGTTCAGAAGCTTTCCAAATACCTCAGCAATTATGGAGTTCAATAATATGTGACAAATTTAGATAGAAAATTTTATCTGTTACCTTGAGAGAATGAAATTCTGGATGAATTGGGAAAAGTTCTACATATAATAATCACTTCCCTGGACAAAAGCAAAATTTTCATAGCCCTCAAAATTCAGGAGTTCATGATTCATATAATGCAGAAAAAGCTGTAATGGTTTCTGAACATTCCATTTGGGTTGTATGAAATGTCCATGCTGTTCTGAAGGTTTATGGGCAAAATATTGTGGCTTCTTTAAACATATACAGCTTCCTGTTTTAATGCATTGTTAACATTATTTCATGGGTGAATACTTGCACAAAGTAGAGGTAGTTCTGTTAGTTTTGAAAACAATTTCTGCATGTATGTGTCAGGAGTCTTGAATTAGATAATTAATTGTGCTGGATTGACCTAGGTTGAATGCCAGGTGCCCACTAAGCAACTTTATTGCTCCTTCTCCTGAGCTGGATGGGGGAGAAAAATACCATGAATTGAGATAAGAACAGGGAGAGATCACTCACCAATTACCATTATGGGTGTGGTGGGTTGTGTTACTGTGTGCTTGGTTTTTTCACATAGTCAGAGGCAGTAATTATTGCAATAGAGTTACTTATTGTATAAAAGCATCAGTCCATGAGTCCATCAGTCTGAAGGCGCAGTCTGAATTGCTAAAGGGCCCTTTGCAGGGCAAAGACCCAGTAGCAGCTGGAATCACCGTGGGGCTTTGGGCAGCAACCAGAGCTGTCTTTCTTCTTTTCTTCTTTCTTCTTCCGTGGATGTGTGCAGGCAAAGCGAAGCAAGCAGCAGCAAGCAGCAGCAGTAGGTAGGGTAGGTAGGAAGGGATGGGTAAGGGTAAAGGGATGCAGGCCTCTACTGAGGGTTTTAACCCTGAATTGGCCAATCAGCTAAAAACACGATCTTAAAACAATTTCTTTGCGCCTATTAGAATTATACTTTAAAATGCAAAATACAGTGTCAGTTCTTACACATCTATACGTATATTTGCGCACATTATCTATCTGCATACATGTTCTATCTGTTTATGTTCTTGGCTCTATCTAAAGAATGCAAAACAATATTCTACTGTGTTTTAATTGTGTCTATGAAGCACTGAACTTTTAACTGGAACTTAGGACACTCTGCTTCTACTCAGGCACTTAGGAAAGCATGAAATATATCCTTACTTACTTAAGCTTAATCCTAACTTACTTAATACTAAAACTCACACTTATTTATGTGGCTTAATATATCTTAATTTCTCTAAAGGCTTTAACTCAAATTCTACATTCTTTTCTCCCTCTGAAAGACTCAGAGGGGGTGTAAATTCTTGATTTCCAACAGGGTTGACCTTGGCTGGATGCTATGTGCCCACCAAGGTGCTCTGTCACTCCCCTTTCTCAGATGGACAGGGGAGAGAGAATAACATGGAAAACAACTCATAGGTTGAGACAAAGTGATTTACTAAAGCAAGTGAAAGTTCATGTGTACGCAAGCAAAGAGAAAAAAAAAAAAATTATTCTCTAATTTCCATACAGCCACTTCCTGGGAAGCAGGGCACATGTACCACTTGCTCTGGAAGGCTGTCACATGAAAAAGGGAAATTTCCTCAACCCTTAGTGTGAGGACACTTAGTATTTAATTTGTCTGTAAGTGCCCCAGGAAACCCGAGACCCCAGTGCTCAACCAGTCTGTCAGCATCCAGTTACGGGGACCCTTCACTGAACAGTCCAACTGGATTGGAGGGTGACTCAACTGACTTAGTTGGGGAAACACACAAACAGTATAAGGGAGAACCCCCAGCAGTTGTTCCCCTTTATTTGTTACCCACTGCCAGTGCCTGTGAAGGATTCACACTAACAGTTTATGGAATAACACTTTATTAATATAAGATTGTGACAGGTTAAGGTTCAAGGATTGTCAGTGATAGGATCTGACTGCAAAAACGTATTCAAAGCAAAACACAGACAAGCTCTCATCCCCAATAAAAGTATTCAGCATGCTGTCCTGGTTTAGGGCAAGTTTGGGAAGAAACTCCCAAACGGGCCCCTTCAGAGAGCAAACCCCCATGGCCCCTTCCCCCCCCCCTTCCCCCCCAACTGTTTCGGGAAGGATTCCTTGGAGAGAAGTGGAAAGAAACCTGTTTATTTAAGAGACGAGAAGCAAGAGCAAGCAAGCAAAACAGCAGGCAAAAAGCAAAAGCAGCCGTAAAAGCAGCACTATACATCTGTGTCCCTCCGACTATTATCAGCAAGCTGATAACAAAACCAAAACAAAACTTCCCCGAGCCAGTCTTGAAGAACATCTCCAGCCCAAACAGAACAGACGATTGGGGATACAAACCTCACAACGTCACCCCAGGACACATGGGAAGGGACTTCACAATGGCAAATTTTCTTCTCTCCCCGGCAGGCCATTCATGAAGTGTGAGAGCAAGAGAACTAGTATCTTGTAGAAAATCGCTATGGTATTCAAGAGAGACTCCTTTCTCCTTGATGAATTGAGAAGTGATTATTTTAAGGGTAATAACTAAGAATCCCAGGTTTTGTCTTTTTATATTAGAGTAAGAAAGTGAATAGTTGGTAAGAGAAAGAGAAGTGTTTTGCAAGTTTCATTCTGATTCTTGTTTTTCATTTTGATTCTTGGGGTTTTTTTTCCTTTTAATGTTAGTTAATAAAGTTTTATTCCTTTTAAGCTTAAGCCTGCTTTGCTCTTGATTGAAAAATTTCAAATTAGCAAACCAAAACCAGAACACAAAATTAATGTTTCTGCCTTGGTTTGAACTGAAACCATGACAGTGGCACTACTTTGCTGCCTTGGACTCCATACTGAAGTTCCAGTATGTCCGGCACAGCAGCATTCAGTAGTGGCGTGACTTTGTTCAGGCCACAATAGTCTGTCAGTGTTCACTCTCCATTGGACTTATGCACTGGCCATAGAGGACTATTAAAGGGTGAGTGAGTCTTGCTGACCACTCCCTGGCTCTCCAGTTCATGAATCATCTCAGGGATGGGGGCCATGGAGTCCCAGTTATTGTGGTGTTGCTGACTGTTGTGGTAGGGATCAGTACCTGTTGTTCTTCAACCCTCAGCAGTCCCACAGCAGAAGGGTCCTATGAGAGACCATGCAAGGTATTCAGCTGTTTAATTTCCACTGTCTCCACAGCAGCTATCCCAAAATCGCAGTGATGCCCTTTTGGGTCCTTGAAATACCCTCTCCTCAGGTAATCTGTGTGAGGGATGCACGGTGCCTCTGGACCAGTCACAATGCGGTAATTTTGCCATTTGCTCTGTGTCAGGCTCACTTCAGCTTCCAGTAGAGTCAGCTGTTGGGATCCCCCTGTCACCCCAGAAATAGAGAAGGATTTTGCCCCTAAATATATTGATGGAATCAGGGTACACTGTGCACCAATGTCAACTAATGTCTTATACTCTTGTGGGTCTGATGTGCCAGGCCATCGGATCCTCACAGTCTAATAGATCCGAATGTCCCTTTCCTCCACCTGGCTGGAGGCAGGGCCCCTCTAGTTCTGGTCATAGTACTTGTTTCTCACTTCTGGTAAACATGACCTGGAGGTCTCTTCAAGAGTATCAGAAGTAACATCATCCCTTCTATTCTGTCTGGGGACTTGCTCACTAGAAACTGGAGCAACATTTATCCTTGAAGAATTTCCTGCAGTGCTTGTCCTTCCTTTCAACTCACGTACCTGTGCTGCTAGGGCAGAGGTGAGCTTTCCATCCCATTTTATCATGTCCTCTCCATGGTCACACAGGTAAAACCACAGGTTACCTTGTGGTGTGTACCCTCTCTCTTGAGCAGGGGTGTGCTTGCTCCCAGTAGCAGACTCTGGTCCATACTGGTGGGGCATGGGACATTTCCTCCCTAACTCTCTCGAGTCTTTCAAATCTGTCTCCTGTCTTGGAAAGTCTTTCCACAGCCGAGGTACCACAACCATGTGAACAGACCAAGCAACACTGTGACCAGTGGCTCCATACCTAATATAACAAATGCTTGTGGATGCCTTGCTTGACTCCCTACAAAAAATCACAGACTCCAACCCTCCTGCCAAAGCAGGGTATATTGGATCTGACTGAGCTAGACTTCATTTTTCCTTAGCAGCCCTCACAATTATGTGCTTAGCATTGGTAACTGGAAGTGTGTTGATAACACACTAGTGTTTTGGCTACTGCTGAGAAGCGCTGTCCCTCTAACATTCCTTCCCTCCATCAAGGGGCTGGGAGTGGGCAAGATCCTGGGAGGGGACACAACCAGGGCAGCTGGCCCAAATTAACCAAAGGGATATTATATATCATATGACATCAGCTCAGATATAAAAGCTAAGGGAGAGAGGAGGAATGGGGGCACATTTATTATTCTTCAGTGTTTGCCTTCTGAAGCAACTGCTACTCATGCTGAAGCCCTGTTTCTGAGAAAGTGTCTGAACATTGCTCGCTGATGGGAAGGAGAGATTAACTTTTCCCTTTGCTTACATGCATGCAAACTTTGGCTTGTTTTTTTCCTTTGCTTTAGTAAACTGCCTTATCTCAACCTACTAGTTGTTTTCCATCTTATTCTCTCCCTTGTCCCGCTGGGGAGTGATAGAGCAACTTAGTGGGCACCTGGCACCTAGCCAAGGTGAAACCACTACAGTCCTTTTGGCACCCAAATGTGGGATAAGATAAAGGCAGTTATACATATATATATTGCATGCTATAGTAAATGGTAAATACTAGTTATCAAGTAGCAAACTCCTATGCGGGACATGGTGTTTGTCAGCTACGCTGCTTATCACTTTGTTTTGCTGAGTTTGGGAACATATTAAGACAAACAATGACAATGAATGAATACAGCTCCTTCTCCCTGTCCAGGGTGGATGTGAATGATTTTATACTGCAGACTTCCATGGTCTTTGCTCATCCTTATGTAAGCTGTTTAATACTATTAATATTAGCTAATACTGTTGGTATGCTATGGAATTCATGCAATCTGTCATCATCCTGGTGTAAGAGAAAACCTTTAGGTGAGGAGCTATTGAAATTTGCCCTGAGGCATCCACTTCCTGTGTGGCAGGGTGAGTGCAAGAATTTAGGCAGGTTCCTAGGATAGTTATCACCTCCCATTGCCTGGGACTTTACACCCAAACAGGTAAACAACCCTAATAAACTGACCTGTCAACTGATAGAAGGGTGCCTTGTTTACCCCCAGGAAAACCAGCAGCTTCTTGCCCTGTACTAGAGCCTGGCCTGTGTTTACCGAGCCACTGTTCAATACTCTCACAGGACTATAGTTGAGTCAGGAAACCAAACTGCATTTGAGGACACTATGGCTGAGACAGGAACTGAAACCACAGCAACTACAGTAATTGCCCCAGTAGTGAAAACAAAATAATGGACAAGGAAAGTTGCAGGCCCATACTACTGATTAGTAAGGGAGGAAGAAGAAGAGGAAGTAACAGTAGGAAAGGAGGGATTAGATCAAGAAGCAGGCCCTTCAACAAAGAAATTGAAAGGAGTGAGGCAAATCAAACAGGAAACTGAAGTTACTTGGTCTCTGACCTCATCAGAACTTCAAGACTTGCAAAAAGATTACAGCTGCCAGCAAGGTGAGCAGATTTCTGCCTGGTTGCTTCAGTGGTGGGATAACGGGGCCAACAGTCAGTAGTCAGAAGGTCATGAAGCCAAACAGCTGGGATCCCTTGCTAAAGATCAGGAAATTGAAAGAGGAATTGGAAAAGAAGTAGCAATTTGCAGCCTTTGGCTTCTCTCAAGCGTGAGGGCAAGATTTCCATTTAAGGAAGATCTTGTGAACTCCCCAGGGAAGTGGACCACTATAGAGAAAGGTATCCAGTACTTGAGAGAAGTAGCAGTGCTGGAAATTGTCTATAGTGATCTAAAAAGTGACAGAGTCCCTAAAGATCCAGAGGATGTCCCTTGCACAATGGCCATGTGAAGGAATGTGATTCAAAGCAACCCTGCATCATGTTCCAGCAGCTTGGTAATATTGTATTATCCACAAATGGATACACCAACTGTAGAGATGGCATCCTTCTGGCTCTGAAATGTAGAAGAAACTCTGGGTACTTCCTCATCCCTACTAGCCAGCACCCCAGCTTTTAGGGGCAGCCCAAGAGATCACTCCTCTCCTGCTCTGGTCAGAGAGAAGGGAAGTCCCAAGCTCAGGCCATGTGGTGAACTCTGGTTCTTTCTGCGTGACCAGAGGGAGGGCATGAGGAAGTGGGATGGTGAACCCACCTTTAAGCTGGGAGGCCATGTCCATGAACTGAGAGGGAAGAGGGCTGTTAAGAAAGGGTCATCCAAAATGACTCCATGTAGTTGCTGCAGAGAGAAAAGAAGGCAATCAGTGATCTCAGACAAAAGAACTGAAATCACTTCCTTTAACCCTGTTGAGGACACTTCTGATTCAAAGGTCAGTGACTACTCTGACCAGGAACAGGAACAGAGGGTCCCTGCCTTCGGTCAGGAGGAGGAAAAGGATGATTGGGTACACTGGACTGTGTGGATTCAATGGCCTGTCACAGCAGATCCACAGAAGTATAAAGCTTTCGTAGATACCGGTGCACAGTGTACACTGATGCCATCAAGGCACAAGAGTGTGGAATCCATCTGCATCTCTGGAGTGACGGGGGGGCCAGGAGTTGCCTGTATTAGAGGCTGAGGTGAGTTTAACAGGACAAATAGGAAAAGCACACCATTGTGACTGGCCTGTATCTTTGGCATCGACTACCTCAGGAGAGGGTATTTCAAGGATCCAAAAGGGTCTTGATAGGCTTTTGGTGTAGCTACTGTGAATACAAAAAAGATCAAACAGTTATCCACCCTGCCTGGCCTCTCAGAAGATCCATCCCTTCATCATGGGATTGCTGCAGGTTGAAGACCAGCAAATACCAATTGCTGGTATTTGCAATACCAGCAATTTGGACAGTGCATCGGTGTCAATATCGCACCAACTGAGACTCTGTAACTCCCATCCATGAATTAATTCATTGACTGGAGAGCCAAGGAGTGATCAGCAGGACCCACTCACCCATTAACAGCCCCATATGTCCAGTGTGAAAATCTAATGGGGAATGGAGGCTGACAGTAGACTACTGTGGCCTGAATGAAGTCACACCACCTCTGAGTGCTGCTGTACCAGACATGTTGGAACTTCAATATGAACTGGAATCAAAAGCAGCCAAATGGTGCCACAACTGATATTACTAATGCATTTTTTTCAATCCCTTTGGTGGCAGAGTGCAGGACACAATTTGCTTTCATTTGGAGGGGCATCCAATACACCTGGAACCAACTGCTCCAGGGGTGGAAACACAGCCCCACAATCTGCTGTGGATTGATCTAGACTACACTGGAACACAGGGTCACCTAGAGCAGGTTACACAGAAATGTGTTCAGGTGAGTTTTGACTGTGTCCTGAGAGGGAGAATCCACAACCTCCCTGGGTAACCTGTTCCAGTTCTCTGCCACCCACAACATAAAGAAGTTTTTCCTCATGTTGAGATGGAACTTCCTGTTTTAGTTTATGGCCATTGCTCCTGGTTCTGTCACTGGGCACCACTGAAAAGTGTCTTAAACCATTCTCTTGGCACCTACCTTTGAGATATTTATATGTAGCGATGATATCCTCTGAGTCTTCTCTAGACTAAAGACGCCCAGCTCCTACAGTGTGTCCTCATAAGAGAGATGCTCCAGACCCCCCCCCCCCCCCCCAGCATCTTAGTGTCCCTCCACTGGACTCTCTCCAGTAACTCCTTGTCTTTCTTGTGCTGAGGAGCCCAGAACTGGACACAGCACTCCAAATGTGGCCTCAGTAGGGCTGAATAGAGGGGGAGGATCACCTCCCCTGACCTGCTGACCACACTTTTCCCAATGCACCCCAGCATATCATTGGCCCTCCTGGCCGCAAGGGCACACTGCTGGCTCATGGTCAACTTGTCATCCACCAAGACTTCCAAGTCCTTCTCCACAAAGCTGCTCTTTAGTAGGTCAGCCCCAGCCTGTACTGGTCCTTGGGGTTATTCCTCCCCAGGTGTAGGACGCTACACTTACCCTTGTTGAACTTCATTAGGTTTCTGTCCGCCCAACTCTCCAGCCTATCAAGGTCCTGATGAATGGCAACATAGCCTTCAGGTGCATCAGCAACTCCCCCCAGTTTTGTACTATCAGCAAACTTACTGAGGGTACATTCTATCCCTTTGTCCAGGTTGTTGATAAGCAAGTTTATTGTGTTTTTTACACACCCCACTCTCATATGATTTCGTTACCGGCTCAACCCCAGGTTTCCCGTAGCAGAGTCTCAGACATCTGATTCCTTATAACAATTTATTCATGGTGTACTAACACAGAAACAGCTCAATCTGGTGCCTCCAAGGAGGGACCCCAAGCAACCAAATCCCTGGGCTTTTATATCCTTCCAGTCTATCTGCACAATAGTCTGGGGTCTTCCTGCTGAGTCCTCAGCTCCTGCTGTGTCTCTGAGTGTCCGGTCACCTGGCTGGTGCTACAGGTCCCTGTGCCCTTTGTTGTACAAAAGGTCAGTGCCAGTTCACAGCCTCTTCCTGGGGCTCCCGCTATTTCCCACCACCCAGAGTTTAATCTGCAGCTCGCACTGCAGCTGCACACTGAGCTATCTGCACAGAATATATTACTCAACACTCATGAGAGCGGAAGTAGAGGGAGAGTTATTCCACACTACCACCATTCTTCCAAGTACTACTATTTGGAGACAGGTGTTGTGAAATAACTGCCTCAAAGCTTCTGTCTGTCTCAGAATTCAAAAAATTCTAGCACTGTTAGACCTGATGCTGGTCTAAGGCAAATCTTGGAGTGATTTCTAGTGAACTTTATTTAAATCAGCAGGAAATTGGCTCCAGTCATTACCCTGTGGAATTTTTCCTTTGAGAAAAGAATGTTAGTTCTGTGTATGATTTAGAGTCAGAAAATCAGTATCAAACTTTTCAAACTATTTTTCCTTAAATTTTGCTGTATTAGTGTTCCTTAAGAGTGTGAATAAAAACAGGCACACAAAAATCTTTTTATAGACAAATGTAACATAGGTAGGAATGGTCTTAGACATAGATGTAGTTCTTCAACTTGAAATATGAAAAGCAGAAACTGAAAATTTGATTTAATGAATAAACAGTTTCTAGTTGGAACAAAATTGCTAGGACACTTACTTGGTTGCTCACAGATATGTATGCAGGAAAAGAAAATAAAGGGAATGTACGCAGTGTAAACCAAGTGGGAACGCTGTCAGAACAATATGTTATTTTCCAGTGTCCCCATCTGAAAAAAAGGTGATGATAAATGTGAGTATGTTCAAAATGAGGTGCATGTTAACCAGTGAATAGCTGATCAATGATTGTGGGGGGTTTTCCCATGATTTTGAGGCCACTCTATATTTTTGTTTACCAAAAATTTAATCAAACTTAAAAACTTGCTGAAAAAAATAGTTATGAACTTTTGTCCTGTGCAGCATCAGATCAAGCTAGATGATACTGTCAAAGTATGAATCTAAATAGTGATACTAGGTACATCTTAATATATGCTTTTGTAATTTATCTAATAACTGTTGTTTTCTTGGCCTTCCTAAATATTAAAGAAAATCAGTGGGAATTTCAAAAGCTGGTACGCATAGGCATAAATTTTGTGTTGTATCTTAAAATGCCCTGACAATTTGTTTTTAACTTCCCTGTTGTCTTTGTTGGTTTTTGCTGTCTGCTTTTCCTGCCCTATGAAGAGGTGATAGGAAAGAGTCATCTTTGACAGATAGGTAGTATGTTTATGTTGAATGAAGCTTTTACTTTCTCAATTTTTACTTTATTTTAACATGTGCCTCGGTATGTTCGCAACCAGTTATTTAATGTTCTGTTCTATTTGAGATCAAACTCCATAACAGCAACTTCATCAAATTTCATACATCTGTATAAAACAGTTGTTTTGTAAAGTAATAAGAGCTCTTCAGTGTGTTATAGAATAATGCACAGGTTTGCTGAGCATGGACTGCTAGGAAAACAATAGATATTAACATTTTCATTTTGATTTTGACAATAGCTTGAGATTCATTTTGCACTGCTTGCTACTAAACCTATATGAATGCTAGCTTATGTATTCAGGAATTAAATTTCAGTCATGCTGAACTGGAATTCAAGCAATCTTAAGCTTGCAATGTTAATTTTTGAAGTTTGTATTGCTCAAGTTTATGCCTTTTCATTCAATTGTATTATTTTCCTGACTGAAGAAACTTAGTACAGGATTAGTGAATTCAGTGTGTTTCCATTGTTATCACATATAAGTACAAGCATGTGAGCATAAGCATAAAACTAAAATCTGAAAGGAAGGGCACAACTTTTTTTCTTACTTCTCACTTCCATTCTCTCCTTTCCCATCAAACTGAAACGTGATATTTTTTTTTTGTTTGTATGTGTTTTGGTTTGGCCTAATTGGCCAATTTTGAATATTGACACATGATTAAACCAATGAAAAGGGCTGATACGCCTTCGTGAATACACATTTTGAAGTGAGATCCGAGGAATCTGACCTTTATAATTTCCGGTGGTGGGAGAGGTAGGAGGCTCGGCCCAGCTCTTTCGTATGGGTGGACCGAGCCGAGTTCTTCCAGCGCCCCCCCCCCCCCCCCCCCCCCCCGCCCCCCTTGGCCGGGTAAGGGGGGGAAGGAGAGGTGGGGTGGGGAAAGGCTGGCCGGTCCCCGGCTGCTGAAATCTGCCGAGCCGGGACGGGCTCACGCAGCAAAGGGAGGGGCTGAGCCAGGCCCGGCAGCTGCCGGCACCAGGCTGAAAAGATCCTAGCCGTTCACACCCCCCCCCCCCCCCAGCACAGCCAGACAGCCAGAATTGAACTTCGGCTCAGGCCCCAAGATCCTGTCCCCCAGCACAGCTTTAAAATATGACACCATAAACTACTCAACAGTCCAACAAAAATCCTATAAAAAAAACATAACTCTTTCCTAACCAAATAAAACTTCCACAACATAAATCCTGCCCTTAATAAATTCAAAAATAATTATTTCAAATTAGTAAACTGACTAAAAATCCCAGACTTTGTCTTTTTATATTGTCAATAAAAAAATAGTTAGTAAGGAGGGAGGAAGAATGTTTTAAAAGTTTCATTCTAATTCTTATTCTTTTTTTTTCCTTTTAGTGTTAGTTAATAAAGTTTTTACTACTTTTAAATTTAAACCTACTTTACTCTTAATTAAAAAATTTCAAATTAACAAACCAAAACCACTACAGTATGGTTCATATATTATTGGTCATAGATAATGTTAAATACAGGAATATTTACTTAGTTGTGTCAGATCATTTTAAGAGCTTTCTGGTTTTATCCAGTTGCTGAGTTTATTATTTTTCTTCTTTGGTGATCTTGAATTTCTTGGTCCTCCAGAGAAAGGCGTAAAAGGAAGAGTAGAAGTCTCTCCAAGTCTCCTAAAACAACAAAAAAAAAGTCTTCACAAACTCCTTCTCCGAGAAGGTCAGTTTGCCGTAAACATAAAAGTTAATGAGCAGTAAAGGAGGAAAAAGTTGTAGTATTTTTGTTAAATTGAAATGTGATATAGACATCACTGTTATGAAAGGAGCTAAATCCATTTGTGTTTCTTCTGGTTTTTGGTTTTTTAGTTTGGAAGAAGCTCTTTAGTAATTTTCATTTCTAAGGAAAAGATCTATTTTTCAGGAAACAGAACACTCAAAAGTAGATGCAGATACATATATTGAAAACAATCTGGGAAGTATTTTCATTGATTTACTGCCTTTTCATTAGTTATCTCAGATAATTTCAGTTGGTCAATATGATTCAGTTCTAAGTTAAAACAGACCAAAAAGCCCTTTATGGATTTGATCTTTGGTATGCTTTCAACTGGAGAGTTTTAATTCTGTTAGCTCTTTGCAAATACCATGTGTACCGAACACATACATTCTTTAGCTCTCTTCCCTTGTCTTTGTGAAGGAATTTTTGTAATGCTTGAAAGTGACTGAACCTTTCTGAAAGAAAGCAAACCAGGATACCAACATTCATAGTTATTGTACAATTTACTGTACAGTACAGTCAGAGTATGCATTGGTAGTACATTTGTTGCTGTGGGATCAAATTCTGATTTGAGTAAAAATTTTCTTAAACAGAAACAAGAAAGAGAAAAAAAGAGAAAGAGATACAAATAATGAAAGAAGAGAAAGGGAATACTTCAAGAAAAAAATTAGTAAAGAAAAAGAGAGAAAGGAGAAATCTGATAAAAGCACCACTACTTTGAAGGTAAGCTTTGTGACCAGGTGATAAAGAGTGGAGTGCTGCAAGTGGAACAATTATTGGAATTTCCTCCCTTCTTTATCTTTCTTTTTCTCCCCCTTCTTTTCTCCCTGTTTTCTTTATCAAAGTATTTCCAGTTGATGGAGCTTGTGTGAATAGGTTACTGAAACACTTTGTTTTGGTTTCTCTCTCTTTTCTGTGTCGTATGTTAGGAGTTGGCTGGCTGCCTATCTGTATGGGCAGGCATAAAGGTGATTGTTTAATTAAGCAGCAGGTTCAGGGTTAGTTTGCCTGTGTCATGGTTTAACCCTGGTCAACAACTAAGCACCACACAGCTGCTCTCTCACCCACTTCTCCCAGATGGGATGAGGGAAAAAATCAGACTAAAAGAGAGAAAACTTGTGGGTTGAGATGAAGACAGTTTAACAGGGAAAGCAAATGCTGCACACACAAGCAAAGCAAAACAAGGAATTCATTCACCCCTTCCAATGGGCAGGTAGGTGTTTAACCATCTCCAGGAGAGCAGGACCCATCATGTGTAACAGTTACTTGGGAAGACAAACATCATTGCTCAGATTGAGTGTGTTCCCCCCCCCCCCCCTCCTTCCCCCATCTTTTAATTCCTGTGAAGAAAATTAGCTCCATCCCAGCCAAAACTAGCACAGGCTTTTGATCTTAAAAGATTTTTAATAAACTTTCATTATGCAATTCAGCCTCTCTCTGGTTGCTTTGGTCCTGGACTGCATATTTGACTCTGCAAGAATAAAGCTGAAGATTTGAGGAAAGAGTAGTAAGGGATTTTTCCTTTGCAAAATAGAAGGTGGTGTGATTAAGAAAAGAAACATCTTCAAATGTTTGATCTTATAATTTAAAACCCAACATGCTTCTAAAGAGTAGTTTGTGGTACTCAGAATTATTCAACTTTTATTAAACAGCTGATTTAGGTGACTCTGTCCACACGCTTAAGTAATTGTCTTACCCAAGAACTCTCTTAAAATTTATCAGTTACCTGACAAAAAATATAAAAGAAAAATTGCAGTTCTGTTTTACTTTTAAAATATGTTGAAGTCCTGATTTCTGGAGCTTTTTCTCATAGGTGCCATGATACTGCTTGTTCTGTATTACCTGAATATTCATCATAAAGACAGATAACTTTATGGCACTTATTTCTTGGGTGACAGGTTATTATGAGTGCCTAACTTCAGCCAATTAAAAAATAAAAAAGACTTAAAAATTTTTAATTTAAAAATTTTAAAAACCCTGATACCTCTAGTCTGAAAATTGCTGAAACAAGGCATGTAAAAATTGAGGCAATCAAAATACCAGTAATTGGTTGGAAGTCATATCTTGTAATGCTATGAGAATTTTTTTAAAAATAATTTTATCTTTGGTAGGACAAAGATCACACTGAAGAGGATCAGAATTCAGAAACTGACAAGGAGGTAGGCATTAGAGATACAGAAAGGATTGGTGAAGTCAAACTACAACAGAATGGGAACTGTCGACCAAATGATGAAAACCTCTCAATTAAAATGGAAGAGGTTTAAAGCAAAAAATGGACCTCTGACTCAACTAAGGGATGAAATCTGAAGCTTTTTTTTTCCCAGAACAAGGAAGAAAATATCAAAGTAATCAACCTGAACATGGTGAGAGAACTAGTAGCTCTTCCGATTCTAGTGACAGCTTTGTCAATTTCTTGCTGTAAAGCAAGAGAGCACAGACCAGTAGTTACACCCTGAAAAGGCAGATTACATCAGAACTATTCATGTCTGAAAATCAATGGATCTCCATGATGGCTGTACTTACTTGTAAGATTATTTAAGTTTTGCCATTTTCTGTTACAAATAAATAGAAACTGAAAGATGTAAACCTGTACTATAAAAAAAAAAGCTGAATATATGCATCAAATATTGTTTAAAGTTCTGCCTGTTCATGAATTTTGTACTGGTTTATTTTTTGAGTTAAAAATCCACAAAACCTTCAATGTGTACTGTTTGATGTGTTTCAAAATGGTGCATAAATGTACACATTTTCTTCTGTTATAAAAGAAAATTATTTTTAAACATAAACACAGTTTTATGGTTCTTATGTTAAATGCCCACTGACTAGTTTGTTTTTCATTTGCTTACTGCTTGAGATTCTGGGGTTTTATTTAAAACAATTTCTCACTGTTATGTTTAAAATAATTATTTCTTTTAAAGTACTTGAACAATGCATGAAACTTTTCTGTTCCAAAAAGGAACATTGCTATGTTATAGGTAATAGGTTAGCTTACTGGGTTATTTTGGGGTTGTTTTGTTTTTTATTTTTGTCCTTCCAGAAGTGAGCACATTTATATGATATTATAATTTACAACTTTGTTTTGAGCCGTACTGCAGTGTGTCTGTTCAGCTGCAAATAGTACAGGTGCCATTATGAAAATATTTTTTCTTACTTGTTTAAAAAACTATGGGAGCATGAGCAGAAGTTTTAGTGCCTTCTTAAAATAATGTGGTATTTTCCAGAACTGTTTATACTATTACTTATTTTTATCTAAATTTTACATTTTCTCTATTGCTATTTGCCACCACAATACTGTAGACAAGAATGCAAGTTATTTCTCAGAAGGATTTTTTTATTCATTTGTTAAAATACTAAAACTCCATTTTTACTTTTTTTTTTGTTACTAGAAGAGATTTATATGTGAAAGCAAAGATGCATTTCAGGTACCACCCCTGTAAAAAAGCAGTAGCTAAATACAAAACATTTTCTGATCACCCGCATCAAAGACAGCCCTTTAGACATTTAATCTACATTTGGATGGCCTTAACTGTTACCTCTTCATCGTCATCTCTGATACCTGTTGGGTGATATAAAAGGAATCATATGCAAAGCTGAAAGGATAAATAATTTTGTTAAAAAGTTCTAATTTACAGAGGAGTTCTATAGTAGAGATTCTTTTTTTCATTCTTTAAAGAAAAAGCATGTAAGAAGAGAATGACAAACCAAATATTTTTGTCAAGCTAAAACATTGAGTTCTTGAGTACCTTGACTGCTGTGTCCAGTTCTGGGCCCCTCAGTTTAGGAAGGACGTTGAGATGCTTGAGCATGTCCAGAGGAGGGCAACGAGGCTGGTGAGGGGCTTGGAACACAAGCCCTATGAAGATCGGCTGAGGGAGCTGGGGTTGTTTAGCCAGGAAAAAAGGAGGCTCAAGGGTGACCTTATCACTCTATACAACTTCCTGAAAGGTGGTTGTAGTCAGGTGGGGGTCAGCCTCTTCTCCCAGGTAACCACTGACAAAACAAGAGTACACAGTCTTAAGCTGCACAAAGGGAAGTTTAAGTTAGACGTTTGAAAAAAATTCTTCACTGAAAGAGTGATTGTGCGCTGGAGTCATCTGCCCAGGGAGGTGGTGGAGTCACTGTCCCTGGACGTGTTTAACAAAAGACTGGACGTGGCACTCAGTGCCATATTTTAGCTGATGAGGAGGTGTTAGGTTGTCATAGGTTGGACTTGATGATTTCAAAGGTCTTTTCCAACCTAGTTCATTCTGTGATTCTGTAACATGGCTTGTGGTCTCTGAATTAATTTAATCAGTTTCATCATTGTGAAATTTCTTAAGAGTCATACCTTTAAAACTTATACCTAAAATGAAGTAGATTATTTTTAAAACAACTTAATACAATCAAATTACTTGCCTTACTTCATGGGAAGTTATTTCCTTCAGTTAAAAAAATAATACCATATTAACTATTTGCTTTCATTTGTTTTTATTTTTCTTTGCATAAGTAATTTTTACCACAAAAACAAAAAAGAAAAAGAAAAGCATATTACAGGGAATGTAAAATAACCTAATTTGATTGTAAGATGCTTAATCACTCTTTTTTAATAGGATTTTATGTTCTTGAGACTGTGTACATTTATAGAAAATGCTTTACCATGTAAAGTATAGACACTCATTTTTGTGATGTTTAAGCCACATGCTGTTGATTGGTAAGCAGCTTATTTTGATCAAAGAATGACAAATCTGTATGCTTATAGAAAGACTGTGAAGGACTGTGTCTTACAACAACTGTCTTATTTATGATGTGTAAGTAGCATAGAGCAAAGAAATTCTTTGCATATTTGTTGTCCTTGATACCATTTCACTAATAAAATTAAGTATTTTAGAGGGAAGTTTTTGCTTTTACATACTTTCAGTTGAGCTGATGCTGGCTGGATGCCAGGCATGCACCAAAGCCTCTCTATGCCTCCTCTCCACAGCTGGACAGGGGAGAGAAAACATAATGAAGGATTCATGGGTTGAGATAAGGACCAGCAGAGATCACTCATGAAGTACCATCATGGGCAAAACAGGCTCAAATTAGAGATAAGAACTGAATTTATTGCTAACAAAATCAGAGGATAATGAGAAGTAAAATAAAACCTTAAAAACACCTCCCTCCTTCCCATCTCTACCTCCTACCACAGGGGTGCAGGGAGACAGGGAATGGGGGTTATGGTCAGTTCATCACACATTATTTCTCCCACTGCTCAGGGAGAGGAGTCCTTCCCCTGCTCCAGTATAGGGTCCTTCCTGTGGGAGACAGTTCTCCATGAACTTCTCCAATGTAAGTCCATCTCACAAGCAACAGGTCTCTGCGAACTGCTGCAATGTGAGTCCATCCCATGGGCAACAGTTGAACCCTCCCCTGGTTCTCTCCCAGACCACCCGGGGGGCGGCTTCTGTGGGAAATCAGCAGGCGTCTTAATTAGAGAGACACAGCTTTAATCCGTTTGCTCGGGAACAGAACTTTTAATAAAGGGAAAGTACAAACAGGATGCTGTGCACAGTACACGGAGCAATCGGGAAAAAAGCTCAGGTCCCAGACCATGCAGTCTTTTTATACATCCTGGGCATCAGAGAAATTAGGGTGAGGACCAAGGGGAGGATCCAATGAGAAGGAACAATTTGGAATATTACAATTCCTGCGGCAAAACTTAACCAATTGTAACAGAGAACTTTTAAATAACAACTTATAAGAGCAATGGCCGGAAATCAGAAGTGGGTCTTTGTTCACTATGCCCAAAAATGATTTTCGTGGGGTTTTGAACTGAGACCCTCTTCCTTCTCTGAACTAACTCCAACAAACAGTCCTCCCCAAACTGCTGCAATGTTGGTCACTTTTTCACAGGGTGCAATCTTTCAAGAAGCTGCTCAGGCATGGGGTCCTCTCTCCACAGGCTTCCCATGGGGTCACAGCCTCCTCCCAGGCATCCACCTGCTCCAGTGTGGGTCTCCTCCCCCACGGGCTGCAGCTGGATCTAGGCATGCCCATGGATCTTCAAGGGCTTCAGGGGAACAGCCTGTTTCACCATGGTCTTCACCATGGTCTTCACCATGGGCTGCAGAGTAGTCTCAGCTCTGGTGCCTGGAGCACCTCCTCCCTGTCCTTCTCCACTGACCTTGGTGTCTGCAGAGTTCTTCCTTTCACATATTCTCACCCTACTCTTCTCTAACCACAATTACAACTGTGCCATAATGCTTTATTTTTTTCTTCTTTTTAAATATGTTATCACAGAGGTGTTACCACCATTTCTAATTGGCTCAACCTTGGCCAGCTTCATGTTTGTCTTCAGAGCTACCAAGGATTGGCTCTGCTGGACATGGAGGAAGCTTCTGGCAGTTTCTTATAGAAACCACCCCTGTTGCACCCACGCTACCAAATCTTGGCCATGCAAACCCACTACATTCAGGCAGCTTCTCTGATTTGAAATGGGGACACAAATGAAAATAATACCTTTGAAAAGCTAAGTTTTTCTTTTTGGGGAAATTAGAATTCTTGCAGTATATTACATTTCAGCTGAGATTAGTTGGATTTCCTGAGTTTGGTTATCATGAAATGGCATAACTCTATTATATAGCAGTTACAAAATATGCAAAGGATTGTGTACAGTCAGCAAAGAAACATGCCTTTGAAAATTAATAGTTAAGGATGGAAGCCTTACTAGTGAATGTATCACATGTGTGTAAGTCAATATGCAGCACATTGTTATATCATATGTGAATTAATGGTTCGTTCCCTTACAAAAAGTTTTGGGATTTTTTTTATAAAAAAGGCAAACAAACAAAAACAAATCCATTAAGCACATAAATTCCCTCCCTACCCCAGGTCATATTTTCTTATAAATTCTATATTTTTTGATTTTACTTTGTAAATACTATGCAGATCTGTGAAGTAGTTAAGTTATATCTATTCCTATTAGGTGATTTTCAGTTCCCCACTTCCTAAAAAGCCACCGCTAGAGAGCTATTATTCTGTAAAATGTCTGTCTCTGCAGAAGGTAGCTAATTTTTAAACCAGTAGCATAGCACAGTAATGAAGTTCCTGCTTGCTCTGCCTGTGTGCATCATGCATTAAACGTGTACCTCTTCCACTGAAAGTTCATTGCCTTTATCATTAATACATTTGCATGCTGCCTTGCCATGTCAGGCTATTTGCTTTTGCACTTTATAAATGAGATGAAACTGAGTGGAGGTTTTGAGAACAGTGTAGATCATTACAGTTGTATTGTTTTAAATATAATTTTATTTGAATCAGCCTTTATTTGAAAATGTTGTGATTCGTGATTGCTCAGAAAACTAATGATATGCTGCTGTTTTGCTAAGATAATTGTAAAGCATTTATGTGGAAGCTTCCATTAGCAACCAGTTATTTCACAACTGTGTTTCTGGAAAGCAGATAGGATTTTAATTTGGATTTTAAGAAGAAGGCAGCAGAAGACAACTGCTGGTGGATGAAGCAGGATTCCAAACTCAAAATAGAGGTGGGTATGGCTTAGATAAATTAATTGAAGTAAATGGTAAACCCAGATGTGAAGGATGAAATTTTGTTTGCAAACACTGTTAGTAGTATGGTGTGCAAAAAATCTTGCTTTTCAGGTTCCAGAATTAGAACTAAGAGGGGAAAAAAGCACCTAAGTTGGAAACTAGAAACATCTGAACAATGTCTGAGAAACTGGTAAGACATGAGTTATGCCTACTCATTATTTGCCTGCTAATTTCTTTGACTGCTATTTCAGATAGTTCAGATATATCTATCCTTAAATTATCTGGCTAGCAGTGGCAACCTTCATACAGCTTGGACTCTGAAATAAGCTGACCATTTAAGTGCATTTACTCTGCTGCTAGGAAGGTAAACTGCAGTCTGAAGCATGCTTGTATTGCTTGATAATGTTCTTCAGCTCAGGTACACCTAAGGCAATATTTGAAATTAATTTGAAACTGCAAATCTGTTTGTTACACAGTGGCTTATCTGTGTTGCCCTTAGTTTGAACTGGTATTTTGTAATAGTTTTTAGATTTAGAGATTTCTGTGATTTTTCTTTTGGTCTGAGGAAGAGATAGTAAGTAAAGGCTGATTTGTATGATAAAAATTCTTGTACACTACATACTTATCCTTATTACTGTGACCAGTTATTTTTTTAATTGGTGTGTAGGACTGTTGCAAGCAGTAATGACATAGTGATGTCTGTATCTTCTACTTTTTGGTCTGAAGAACCTCTGCTTCACTGTCACGTTAGTTTGTAATGAATTTTTTGTTATTAGTTTGAAAATTGCATTATAATGGTAAACCAAATAGTTTTAAAGATGTGAATTCTAAGAAATGAAGTATACAAATTGCAGCATATTATGGGTCCCATCTGCCACTTGATACTTTCAGTTTTATAGAAGTGGATTATGGCCTTTTGTGTTGTCATAATTTTAAAAGTGAGAATTGGACTTAGTGAAACAAATGCTGGGATTTGCAAATAGTAAAAATAATGTAAATCACTAGGGGCTCGCTTCAGAGGGATGTAGTTTTCTCATCAGAGAATGGAGTATGGATGGTGGAAATTTGTAGATAATGTTATTACCTAAAGAGAATTTAAAATATAATTTTGTTTGCTATTATATGTTGAAAAGTGTAATTAAAATAATATTGAACACTAAAAGCACTCTATAAAAGGGATTTTTTTTAATGTAAGAGAAATCTGCTTTCAGTTGCGTTTAATTTTAAACTCCTAAAAATGTCTCTTCATGAGGGATTTATTTTTATTTCAAATTCAAGAATGGTTCATTTGTAGGTAAGTATTATTGCAGGATCTGAGCATGTTAGCAATGGTTTTTTTTGCTGTACTCTCTTCAATATAAAACAGCTTAATAAACTTGTCTGACAATATGTCAAGGTAGCTGTTGCATATAGGTAAAACCTCCTTATAAAATAAGGGCCTTGTTACCCTTGTAAAATCATGGCTCAGGCCTCCTACTTTGGCTAAGTAGAAAAGGACTATGAGAAGTGACTCAGCTGAATTGGAGGTAGAAAAACAAGTTATATAACCATTACATGTTCACATTGTGGTTTATGGTGGTTGGTTGAATTACATTTGTTATGCTAAAATGGAATGCAACTGATAACAGCCTAATTGCTTAAAAAAGCCTGGGTTTTGCAATTAAGCGTCTCTCCTTTACACCTGCCTGGGAACTCTGCATTGCTCTGCTTTAACTTTTCCCCTAGTTTGAGGAGGCACAGCTTTAACTTCAATTCTGTATTATTTAAGTAAATAGTTCAGTTGAGAAGCTATCTATAGACTTCAGTTTTCACAATGTTTTCTGAAACCATGAAGTCTTACTACCCAAGAGGGAAAACAAAATTGTCATGGCAGTTTTATGATTGTTGAGCTTAATACAGGAGGACACTGACAGCAAGAATTAAGTTTTACTGTTTATATATTATCTTCTGGAAAGTTCCAACTTAGTTACTTTTTTATTAGTTGCATTGTTTCCATTAATCTAGTGCTAAATAATTGCTCACTAAAGCATTAGAGATGGTGACTGAAAATTGACTAAAAAAGTGAGTTTTTTATAATAGATTTTTTTTTTCATACATGTTTTGTTTGTCCATGTATTTTAAGAAAACAGGCAGACACGAGTGTTAGTATTAGTCTTTCCTTAATTGTGCTGCTTCAGTTTCAGACCTGGGAAGACTCTATGCTTCTCCTTCTCTTCTGTTGTTCTCTCTATAATTCTTACCTTTTTTTTTCTTTAAATTAAAGCCTTAAAAAACCTTTTAATTTTAAAATAATATTTTAAAGCATTGATTCAAATTCCTGGATTTAGAAGTTCAAAGCAAATGTATAAGGATCTGCTTTCATCAGATTTCTGTACTATAGTGGAGGCCTAGCATTTTTCATAACTGCTCCTCTAGTTTTCAACTTTAAGGAGTTACTACTATTTTACTAAGACTCAATAAGTCTTCTGAGCTGTTGTGGTTTAACCCCAGGCAGGAACTAAGTACCATGCAACCGCTTGCTCACTTCCACCCCTCCCTCCCTGGTGGGATGGGGAGGAGAATAAGAAAAAGATAAAACCCATGGTTGAGATAAAAACAGTTTAATAAGAGGAAGAAAACCCAACATAATTATTGGGGAATTTATGAATAGTAGAAATTAGAGATGGGACGTCTGAGCTGCTTTGGGTGGTGAAGTTTATTTTCTTCTTATCTTCTACGCAGACAGGGAGGGTGAGTTCTGCTCACATCTCTAACTCGTGGTTCAGAAGGTTACAAGACCTCTAGTTACAAGGCCTTTTAAGGATTTATTAACCAATAAAACACCGCCACCAAGAATATTTGCATTTTTAACCCAATAATCAGTTATTATGCTTTATGCATTTTGCCACAGTGCAGACTTTCTTGACAAATCATCTAATGACGCACAAACTTATAATTCTACATGTTAAAACTTATTATCTTTATAACTACTTCTATATCCTAAATTATAAACTCTAAACTTTCTAGTACTTAGCTTAACGTGTTTTTTACTTAAACTACAAATCTACATTTTGGCTTCTAATATCTAGTTTTGGCAATTTTTCCCAGGGTCTCAGATTAAACCCTGTATTCAATTCAAAGCTTTGGCTTGCAGTCCCAATGCCCTGAGAGCTCTCTGCTCTCTGGATTCCAACACATAATAATAATACTAACAAACCAACAATAATTTAAAAATGTAATTACAATAAGAGGGAGAGGAATAAAACCCAAGAAAAATAAGTGATGCACAATACAATTGCTCACCACCTGCTGAACAATGCCCAGCCTGTCCCCAAGCACTGACTGGTGGCTCATGGACAACTCCTCCCAGTTTATATACTGGACATGATGTTCCATGGTATGGAAAATCCCTTTGGCCAGTTCCGGTCAGCTGTCCCGGCTATCCTCCCTCATGGTTTATTGTGCACCTCCTCACTGGCAGAACATGAGACAGTGAAGAAGCCTTTTTCTTAGGGTAAGCACTACTTAAATTTCTTTGACCCCTCCCCCTAAAGACAAAAAAAAAATTCCATAAACATTAGTCTATACATTTCACTAATTGTTTACAGATGTCTTTAAAATTTTCTGCCCCAGGGGTCCAGTGTTTTCCACTGTCCTCTCTGAGTGTAGAGCCTTCTTAATTCATGTGCAATGAATCCAGGAGCTAAGTCCTTCTACCTTCACTGCAAGGATATAAGCAAAAGTCAGATTTAATATTCAGTGACAAAGCATGACAAGTTAATTGACAGGATTCACTCTACTACTTACAGGATATCTAAGGCACAACAAGGGAAAACAAGCAACAATAAACCCAAACAAAATCCAGGCAATCAAAACAGAAATGAACTGAGAACTATTTAGGGGTGTGTGGGTGCCTGTGTGTGTTTAGGTGTGTGTCAAAAGACAGCAGGGCAAGGAATAAAAAGTAACTAGGCATAAAAGCTTAACAACACACAAACTTAACTGTACTTTAACTTAGACCTTAAGCCTAACAATTTAACATAGGAAAAACACTTAACTTAAAACTAATTTATAACTTAACCTTAACAATTTAACAGAGAATAGCACTTAACAGCATTTAACCTAACTTATAACTTCGAACTTAGCAACTTAACAGAAGAACACTTAGCACTTAGCAACACTTGGCTTATAACTTATGTTTAACAACTTAGCAAAAGAACAAACACAGCAGCATTTAAGAAAGTTATAACTATAAACTTACTTGCAGGCTTAACTTTGAAGTACTGCCCTAGGCAGAAAGACAAAAGAAATTCCAGAGCTCCAAGCCCCAGGAGGTTCAGGGCCCCCGTTCTATCTTGGTTCTTCCTGGGAACCAAGGCTGAGAACAACTCTTCAAGATACATTCTCATGGACAAAGTACAACTAGTTCTGAAGGGGAGCTCCAGAGAAGGGGCTTGACCTGAGGGGGAGCTGCATCACCACTTGTCCTCCTAAGTGCTGCCTTTTATCAATTATGCTAATTTCCTAAACCTATAAAGATCCATTCACCCCTGGAGGGGGTGGGCTTTTGTGGACATCTTTCCAAAACTGCCTCTGAAGGCCTTCAAATAAAGATCTCCTTTTATATTACCTCTTTAATTAAATTATCTTGAGTTTCATTTCCAGGCTGGGAAAATGGCAACATCAGGAGTCCAGGAATTTCAGTGGTTTTCACAGCTGTGCAGGTAGTGGACAGTCCTTTCACTGTTGCTTGAATGGTTTCTTGTTCCATGTCTGATTGTTGGTTGAGAAATTTCAGATTGGCAAACCAAAACCACTACACACACCTAGCTTTTGTCTAGTGAGGGTATGATTAAACATTCTAGGTTATTAGAGAAATCAAAACAACCGAACTTAAGCAATAATAGATATGGGTCTTATAAAGAGTTATGGTACTGGTTTCCTTTCTGGCCTCCAGTTGCAAACACAGTGCTATTTTCACTGTTGTCACATGGGGACAGTGTAGAAATAGCTTGTGAGGTTTCATTGAGAAACTTGCTTTGTTTCAGAGAAAAAAACAGGTTTATTACAGAAACAAGGACAGTTTAGAATGTCGGGCATACCATCGGGAGCTAATCTTGTGTTGGTGGCTACTAGAATCAGTAGCCGCCCAGGCCATTGGCCCTTGAGTGTTTCTTAAATTCATAGATACAATTCCAATTTGAGGGAATTTTACCATGACTGGTTGGCCCACCATTAAGTTATTCTGAAAAGTTTCAGTTTTGTTATCTGGAGTTGTTTCAAAAGACCTAGGACTCAGGAAAGCTCATGAAACCAGGCTGCCCATCAGCTCATATCAGTTGTTTATTGGTACAGAAGGTAATCTTTTATCCCACCCAGGCTTGTGTGGCTTAAGGTAATGTTTTAGTAAACCGTTGGCATGCTGCACAATCCCATTTGCCTGGGGATAATAAGGTGTATGGAAAATCCATTTGATACCTTCCTTCCTGGCCCAATCCTGTATCACCCCACTAGTGAAATGTGATCTATTGTCACTCTGTATGGAGTCTGGGATAGGGAGACTGGAAAACCAGTCACTAAACCTTGAGATGGTAGTTTCTGCATTGGCATGCCTGCTCTTTGTGGCCTTTAATAGTCCAGATATATTTTCTGCACTTATCAGTATATATTTGTAATCATTAGATGTTGTCCAATATAATTTATTTGCCAGGTTGACTAGAGTGTCTTATTACTTTTGATGTGGAAATGTGGTGCCAGGTCTGGGTAAATTTTGTTCAAGCCTCAGCTGGCACTGTGGACACTATGTGAGAATGTCTTTACACATCCTCCTGGTTATTGGCCGGCTTTTGTTTTGTGCTGCAAAAATAAGTTTTAATCACTTACTAAATTGATATCAATGTTGTGGATTAATTTTCAGCTAATCCACTTTGTTGCTACAATAGGCTTGTAATGTTTGGGGATTTTGCATGAGTTTTAACTCAACCTATATGGATTTAATCAGGACTGATGTCGCAGTCCTATTAGCTGGGATAAATAAAAAAGCCAGGCACAAATTCTCGGTACCAAGGAGTGGGCCTACGACCCTGGGGAGCAGGAGGTTGGGACCTTAGACTTATAAGGTCAAGCCCCTGCCCCATATCTACAATTGGACACCCATCCTAGGTTGTGGCAGTGCATGTGTATCCCTGCCCCCAAGTGTGATGTGTTTATCCCCTCCCCTCCCTGTCCCTGGAATGTTTATCCCATTGGCTGATGCTGCATGCCTCCCCGCCCCTTTCCCGAGGTTTCAAAAACCCGGGAAAAGCTCCCCTCGGCCTCTTTTTCCTCACAGACTCCAGCTAAGAATAAACTCCAGCTCCATCCCGGAGGAAAAGCAGCCCTTGGTCTTTTATCTCGGTCGTGAAGAGCTCCCCTGCCCTCCCCACAACACAGCTAGCTAGGGAAATTCAGGAGGGACAAAGGGGGGTTTCTTCACTAGGTAAACCGTATATCTAGCCAAGTTAGCCATACATCCTGGTCTTTGGACGCTGCTCCTCTTGGACCATGTGTTCTCTGGAAGCAGCTCCAGGCTCTGTGGCCTTGGATGCTGCCTAGAAAGCATGTGGTCACTGAAATGGATTAAAGAACATCTCTAGGCCTCATCCATCATACCCATCCCATTTTTTAATCCACCCTCCCCAGCCAAACTGGGTTTGATGTTGCAGGAGGAAACCCCATGCCAGACTGCTACAGACTGAATCTGTAAAAACAACCATTCAAATTCTCCTTCTGTCAAACCTCTTTCCATTCACTTGCTAATCTAACACTTCCTCTAACACAATTATATACAGTCTTTGTCTTTCTTTTACTACCAATACAACCACTTTCAATTCTTTCACTGGTACACTTTCTAATCCTTCTTCCATCACTTCCACTCCCATTTCAATATTCACAGTCACTGCTCTGTACTTCCATCTACCCTCAATGCATTTGGCTGAGGCGTCAGTAAATCAAACACTTTATTTTGGAATTTGAGGCAAAGTCAGGGGTATTCATTAACCAATTCTGCTGTAGAGTGAGATATCACTCATATTGACTTTGCTTTTGGTATGTAAATTTTGTCTTTGCAAGCAGGCAGAGCATGGGGGTTGAGAGACAGACACAACTGGTCTGATTTCTTCCTCAGGCAGGAGGAGTTTCTATTGTTTGTCTCTTCCTTCAGCAGCCAATCTGCATTTCAGAAGCTGCTTTCCTGGTCATCCACCATGGCACCTCCCATGTTCACAGTCCTTTCACAGCTGTGCTTCTAGGCCAGGTCCATGTATGTTTGGGGGTTTTTTATTTTTAAAGATAAACTGTTCAAAGTAAAGGTTCTCTTTATCTATTTTTGAGATCATCTCAGAGAACAGAGATTCTCTTCTTATTCTCTTGGGGGCAAAGAATCTTTATCACATCATCTCTCTGTTCAAACTTCTCATGGAATCACAGCCACTTCAACATTGGCTCCCTTTAACACTGCATTCCTTTGCTCAGGTCTACAAGTTGAACTTTCCATCTCTCCATACCTCTCTATGATTTAAAGGAAATATCTCAATATATTATAGTCAATCACCATAGCTTACAAGATATTTTCAGCCTGGAAATTAAGGCAGCTTCCCATACTCCTTCCATCTTGAACTTTACTCCTTGACTGACCTTGATGCCTTCATGTGGTCCCTTTACGTGTCTTCCCTTTGTCCTTGTCTCTCATTCAGGGAAGAATGAGGCCTGGAGGTCTCTTCTGCACTGAAACGGTTAAGAGCAACCAGGCTAAAGCAGTCACGTGATGAATTGCAGCTGTGCTGGAGCTGTGCCAGGATCTCAAGAGGCCTGGCCTGCTACTTCGAGGAGAGAGGGAGGCTAGGATCGGGTATTTTTTAGCCTGGTCAGGCCTCAGCTGCAACATGTCAGAGGCCCATTGCCTCCTCTTTCCCTGCCCGGCAGCTGCTGGGGGCCTGGCTCACCCCCCCTTTGCTGCGTGGGCCATTCTGGCTCAGATCTCAGCAGCCAGGGATTGGACCAGACGGCCTTCCCCTCTGCCTCTCCTTCCCCCTTTGCCTGGCCAGGGGTGCCAGGGGAGGGGGGAACTTGGCCTGGCCTGGGCCTCCTACCTCTCCCACCATCGGAAATCAGAAGGCCAGATTTCCAGAATCTCACCAAAAAATGTGTATTCAAAAAGGTGTATCAGCCCTTCTCATTCATTTAATCGTGTGTCAATATTACAAAATTGTCCAATCAGGCCAAACCAGGACAATTTTTTATCTTTCCTTAGACTAAGATTATATCAGTACTACAGCATTGCAAGGAGGGGTGAGGAGGTCTGCTCCACAGTCACTGCAATATGATGCAATAAAAATTTATCATGCATTTGATTCAGTTATGTTTATAGAAGCAATAGGGAGTACATATAGCATTGTAAAAAATCAGGAACCAAGAAACGCACCTGGCCTTGTGATTGTTAGAGCCAAGAAAAGAGGCCTAGACCCTGACCAAGGGGTCAAGAAGACCTGGAAATGGGACAAAGTAGTGAGGAAGACTTCTGACTTCCTCTTCATGAACCCACTGACCCAAATCAAGAAGACCACCGCCTCAATTAAAAGGAGAACTGCACAATCATAATGAACATTCAACACATTTTAATACAAAGCAGGAACAGGTGATGAATATGAATAGGTGTCTCAAATGATTTTATGAATATGTAAACCCTTTGGATATATATAGAGAGCTGACGCTTTGGAAATTTGCACATGCCTTTGGAGGATTACCTCCCATGTGTCCAGCTGCTGTAATAAGCATGCAATCTTCCAACTACCATTAGTTGAAAGATTTTTTTGTCCGTGGCACCTTTTAGTGCATCAAGCTGACTTTGGCCTCTTCAGGGACCTGCTTTATCAAGTAGCATCCTCTCATTCTGTCAGTTGCTGCCTGGAGAAAGAGACCAACCCCCACCTGACTACAACCACCTTTTGTTGTGGCAAGTATTTGTTTCATTTAAGTGGGTTATTGTTAAAGTTTTAATGTTAATGGTTTGATCTTATGTTCCCCCATGTTTTCACCAAGTTGGTTTATTCCTGAAGTTGTATCCTCCCCTAAGTTACCTTGTATGGTATTTCCCTACCCCTTGTTCCAGCTCCTTCCCTATCAATCACTGTTACCCTGCCCCTTGTACTGGCACCTTTCATGTCACTCCAACCCTGAACCAATCCTTTGAGCGTACCTCCCTCTGGGCATTCCTGGGTGTTTCCTAAACCTCGACGCCCCATTGGACCATGTGACCTGCCCTCTCCTCCCACTTACCCCAGCTGGCCCCAGAGAAATGCTGTAATCCCTTCCCTCTGCCCCTGCTGATCGGTCATTGGCTTGTGTTTGGTACCCACCCCTTGCTCTGTTTCTGTATAAAATCCCCAGCCCAGCAGTGCTCAGGGCTTTTTGGTTCATGATCCTTTCAATGTGAATAAACCTTCTGTTGGAACCTCAGAACTGAAAAGCCTCCTCCTTCTCCTTTACCCAACCCCTGAATGCGGTGAGAGACCTTCCACTGCAGAAGAAATGGCTCTAAAGGTTCAGCTGTCAGCAGAAACCCCACGCTGCAGTTGTTCCCACACTTGGCGCAGCACCGGTGTTCTTTGAGCTAGCCCAGGCTCCGGTGGGCTGCGTCACCTTTCAGGAAGTTGTTGAGAGTGATAAGGTCACCCCTGAGTCTCCTTTTCTCCAGGCTAAATAACCCTAGCTCCCTCAGTCATTCCTCATAAGGCTTGTGTTCCAAGCTCCTCACCAGCCTTGTTGCCCTCCTCTGGACACACACTCAAGCGTCTCAACATCCTTCCTAAACTGAGTGGCCCAGAAATGGACGCAGCACTCAAGGTGCAACCTCACCAGTGCCAAGTACAGGGGAAGAATGACCTCCCTGCTCCTGCTGGCCACACTATTCCTGATACAGGCCAGGATGCCATTGGCTTTCTTGGCTACCAGGGCACACTGCTGGCTCGTGTTCAGTCAGCAGTTGACCAGTACCTCTAGGCCCTTTTCTGCCTGGGCACTGCCCAGCCACACCGTCCCCAGCCTATAGCATTGCAGGGGTTTATTTTGGCCAAAATGCAGGACTCAGCACTTGGACTTATTAAACTTCATCTTATTGGATTCTGCCCATCCAGGTCCCTATGCAGAGCCCTCCTCCCTTCCAACAGATCAACACATGCTTCCAGCTTAGTGTTGTCAGCAAATTTATTAATGAAAGACTCAATACCCTTATCCATGTCATCAATAAAAATATTAAACAGAACTGGCCCCAGCACAGACCCCTGAGGGACACCACTGGTGACTGGCCACCAGCTGGATGCAGCACCGTTCACCACCACTCTCTGGGCCCGACCATCTAGCCAGTTCTTAATCCAGCAGAGTGCTCCTGTCCAAGGCGTGGGCTGCCAGTTTTTCCAGGAGTATGCTGTGGGAGACAGTGTCAAAGGCCTTGCTGAAATCCAAATAGACAACATCCACAGCCTTCCCTGCATCCACCAGGTGGGTCACCTGGTCATAAAAGGAGCCCAGGTTGGTCAAACACAACCTACCCCTCCTAAACCCATGCTGGCTGCGCCTGATACCCTGGCCATCCTGTAAGTGATGCATGATGACACTCAATATAAACTGTTCTATAATCTTACCAGATAATGAGGTCAGACTAACTGGCCTATAATTACCAGGATCTGTCGCAATATGACACAAGATAAATCACACACAGGCAGCTATTCTCAAAGCGGAGAGAGGAAAGATAGAGAGTTTATTATGAATCTCCAACTTATATAGCCATGCAAAAGTGAACAGTCATTGGAAAAGAAGGTTGCCACCTCTCTAATCACACTGGTCAATACATGAGTCCATCAATTCTCGCTTCCTCTAAAGAGGAATGTAAACAATTGTTGTTTACAGAGACGTGTGTGTGGGATCTGACTCCAGGAATTCGAAAACATCAGAAGACTAGAAAGAAACATGCAAAAGCAGGGGCAACATCTCACCCTTTTTCCATTTAAAAAAGAAAAATGAACAATGTTGAAAAGGAATTTATGATGTCCAATGTCCATTTGTGTAGGAATCAGCAGAATGATCACTCGCGTCATCTGCATCTGGGTCATCACTTGATGATCCATCCACTGAAGACTTTTAGTTTGGTCACAGTTTCCATGTTGCCCTTTGGCTGCAAAAATGACAGGATTATTCGAGTTTTGGGGCACAGTAAGATGATTGATGGTATACAAAGCCTTTGCCAACAGACTCTGCGGGGTGTCACCCTGCATTCCCCATTTTTGTTTTTGAAGAACCCACTTCAGAGTACCATGAGCGCGTTCTACAATAGCTTGACCAGTCGGAGAATGAGGCATACCAAACTTGTGTGACACACCCCATGCTTGTAGGAACTGCTGCACCTGCTGCGATGCGTAACCAGGACCATTGTCGGTTTTCACAGCAGAAGGTATGCTTAGAATGGCAAAGGCCTGCCTCCAGTGGGCAAGGACATCGAGGGCCTTTTCTCCAGTGTGAGCAGAAGCCCACATTGCAGAGGAGAACGTGTCCACCGTGACATGCACATACTTGAGCCGGCCGAACTCGGCAATCTGGGTGACATTGGTCTGCCAAAGCTCCAAGGCCCTAGGGCCTCTGGGGTTCACCCCAGCTGGTAAAGGTGCAGCCAGCGTGTGACAGTCATCACAGGACTCGACAATGTCACGAGCCTCTGTAGGCGTCAGTTGAAACTGCTCCTGCAAGGTGTGTGCATTCTGATGGAAAAACCCATGCGATGCCTTGGCCTGTGCGATTATGTCAGGCTGAGGTGCTACCCACGCTGGATTAGCCAACTTGTCAGCCCTCGCGTTACCTTCTGCTACAAACCCTGGCAAATTAGTGTGACTCCTCATGTGCAGGACTTAGTACGGATGAACGCGGTCCTGAATGGCACACCACAAGGTCTTCAGTAGATGAAACAAGGCAGGATTACTGACCTCCTTTAAAACCGAATAACCCAACTGCTGTGCGATGTCATCCACATAGGCCGAATCCATGACCAAATTGAAAGGTTCCTGGGAAAACTTATCAAATGCCATGACTGCAGCCCTTATTTCTACCAGCTGGGCTGACCCATCCTCATGGCCTTCTAGAACCTGCCACTCAGATCCATCCCTTCAGGTAACAATGGCCTTTCTTGTCTTCCCCAAACTGCCAGTGAAGACGCTGGGTCCTTGCATTGGTTCCTGGCTATTTTTGGGCCGCAAAGAGATTTCTATGAAATTTTTGCTACCTGTAGTAGCTTGTGTTTGGCAGATGACAAGTGATCTGCCCTGAAAAGTTTTCCAGAGTGCTTTGCACGAACACACTGTCTTCAAGGCTCCATTCAAATTCCTCCCTTTGTGTTGGGAGTATCATCTTAGTGGGAGCTGCCCCCATCCAACTGCAAACACCGTTGTCGGCCTTTGCCTATTACGTGAGCAATTAGCTCAAAACTTCAGTTGCCATCTTCTGGGGTTGATGGGGCAGACAAACCCATTCCAAGATGTGCAAGGGATCAGACCATTTGTCATTCCATTGGACAATGATACCTGTGGGATTGGAATCTGGAGTGGTAATGAACACATTGATATCAACGGCAGGATCAATGTGGTGAACTTGGCAAGCAGAAACAGCTTGCTGAACCTCCTCCAGCACCTGACATGCCTCAGGGGTCAATGTCCGAGGTGATTTCAAATCAGATTCTCCTCTTAATAAATCAAACAAAGGAGACAATTGTGCGTTGGTTAGTCCCAAGTACAGACGTAACCAGGTGATGACACCTACCAATTTCTGGGCATCATTCAGTGTCTTCATCAAATGCACAATTTGCACCTCCTGGAATCAGATTATGCATTCCAGAATTTTTGACCCCCAAATACTTCCATGGAGGTTGTTGTGGAACCTTTTCTGGAGCTACCTGCAGCCCATTTGAATCCAAAGCATCAAGCAACTGAGGCCAAATCCTCAGCAGCTCATTGTGGGTGAACACAGCCACTAAAATGTCGTCCATATAATGATACAAATGGGCATCAGGAAACTGCCTGCGGACTCCAGACAAGGCACGGGCCACATACCATTGGCCTATAGCCAGACTTTTCCACATGCCCTGGGGCAAAACACACCATTGATACTGCTGTGTGGGCTCAGCATTGCCAATTGCTGGCATCGAGAAGGCAAATTTTGGTCTGTCATCGGGATGTAAAGGAATTGTGAAAACACAATCCTTCAAATCCACAATGAGAATTGGCCAATCTGTGGGAAACATGGTAGTCACTGGCATGCCTGCCTGCAACGTTCCCATGCCTTCCATCACAGCATTGACTTTTCAGAGGTCTTGTAACAACCTCCATTTCCCAGACTTCTTCTTGATGCAGAGGACAGGAGTGTTCCAGGGACTGGCAGAAGGCTCCAGATGACCCTGGTCCAATTACTCCTACACCAGTTCCCGAAGGGTGACTAATGTGTTATAAGGGAGCGACCACTCCAGAGGCCAGGCCGCAAGGGAGAGGATTGTGACATCCGCTCCAGTGTCCAGAAGGTGCTTCTCCTCAAGGAGAGTGGCAGGACGCAGCTCCACCTCGTGCATCTGCAGCACTTGATCCATGAAGCTCCCGGGCAGCTTCGGGAAGAGCTTCTCCTGCACCACGTGGATGGTCTTTAGTCAGGACAGTGGTCCAGTGAACCAGAGGTGGTCCAGGGAATCCAAAGCCACCTTCCCTTGCACACGATCAACCACCCTAGGAACAGAAGACTCAAAAAGCACAAGTTGAGCAATCTTTGTTCCTTTCGGGATAGTGACAGAGGAGGTGGGTGTGGATACCATTGTACAATTCTGTCCTGTAAAATCCCATGTGCACAATCATGCCCTGGATGATGGCACTAGATCTCCCTGTAAGAAGAGCACTCATGTCTCTACCCAAGGGACCAAAGGCACTCAGGGGGACCTTGTGCTTTCCGCCAGAGTCTACTACAACTGTGTCCGCTGAGTCGCGGGTGCTAGCCATGAAATGGCCAAACAGACTCCCTTCGGCACCTGGGTCTGGAGAGAAACCTATGTCCGAGCGCGACTCCCCTTCACGCGCTGCATCTGGTCTCCTGACTCCTGCCACAGCTATCCCAGTAAACCCCGCACCAGATCCTTCTGGAAAATATACTAAGCCACATAGAAATAAAGATATGATTTGAGACAGCCAACATGTTTTAAAAATGTTTGTTTTCCCTATTTCTTGTTGTCCTCATTCCATGTAACCCAATGTTTTCCCTTTAACTCCCCCTAAATCTGGGCTGGCAGCTTGTGGGGGGGGTGGAGGAACGGAGAATTTACAGGAAGGGTTTTAACAACTTACACAAGAGTCATTTCTATGGATATTCCCCGATACACACTTTGGCTCTTGGAGTTGTTTGTCATCACTGTCACAGAGAGACTCATCTGTTTCCCAGAATAAGAAACAGCTGAGTATACAAAAAAAAAAGGAAGTCTTTGGCTGGCTTCTACTAGCTGCTTTGAAATTTTGACCAAATAACTTATTTTGTCCAGTGAATTTATTGTGAGTCGTTCAAAAGCAAATATCATGAAGGTACCTAAAACTGACAAGACAATTTTTTTTCTACTTAAAATACAAATAGTTAATAAGTTTATTTCTTCAATAAATTAGAACAATGTTTTCATGCTATGTTAAAAAACCTAATGTAAATAGACTAGGAGTTAAATATTCACACTTACTAGATGCATTTCGATTAGTTTGTGCCTGAAACAGAAAAGAATAAATTCTTTTACTAACTGTCAAATAAAACACTTAATAGTCCCAGGGTTCTTGTTTTGACTGAACTTTCCATGTGTTATTTTGCTTTGAATGCCAGGCAGATCATTTTGGAGCTTGCAGAAGACCAGAACACAAGCCAGGACAAAACAGCTAGTGCATACCCACCACACACAAAAGGCAGGAATGAAGACTGAAGAGCTGACAAAGGCAACAGTATGACTAAACCCTTTGACAGGCTGGGCCAGTAAAATTCAACAGCTTTTATATCACATAGTATGCCTGAAAGGTAAGCATAGAAATATTCCTAAAGTTTTCCTAATAACTTTCTCACATATTACACTTACTTAGTTTTAATCTAAACACATGAATAAAAAGCCATTCTTTACTTACAGAACTGTGTTTCTGCTTTCATAATGTGGAGGGGAAAAGACAAAAATAATTATTAGTATTTTAATATGAGCAATATTTTCTTTAAAATCAGAGCCATCTATATTGTGATGTGAATACTGTACTAGCATACTTTAACACTATTTGCAATATCATCCCACAGTATAAAGAATCACTCTGTGGTTTGACAGAATACATACAATAAGGCTGCACTGTAAAAGTTATATGTATCCACATTATATGATCTGGTTTTAAGGTTTGTATATTACTGAATATGAATTAGTAAATTATGTTAAAAGCCATGCTCAGCCAACTCCATATGTATTCAAATGTCTTGTGGTGGCAACAGCAAAAGGACAAGGACTAAGCACTCCCAAGACTCATAGTAAAGTTAAAATCTGAGAAGAGGGAATTACTTAGTATGAAATTGCAATAAAGTGTATCAAAGATGACCTAGTGCACAAGAAAAAAAACATTGAACTTGAATCTAGAATAAATTCTGAGCAGTAAAATATATGTAACACTAATGATTCCTTGGCACTTTTCTTCTCATTAAAAATACAAGGAACAAAATTACTTACAGATATTGCTGGAGAAAGAGCAATGTTCCCTATAGATACTTTTAATTCATCCAAGGAAGGCATGGTATATTGAGAGCTATTATTTGATTGGACGGGTTTTATTTCTACATGGAACCTCCTGGGTTCATCTTCTTCAGAGTCAGAATCACTGGATGAATAGAAATGGTTCTTTTTGGTATGTTTTTCTCAGTTAAGGTAGAAATACTTCATCTCTCTGCTATGTTTCACAATTACTCTCTACAAAATTGTCATATTAAGTAAACACCACAGATAAACAATGCTGCCTAAGCCCTTTGTACACTTATACAGACACTTAAATTATATCCACTGTTCAAAATACACAACTCAGAGTTAAAATTAAGTTTTTACATTCCATTCATCTTCATGATGGTATTCTGTTATCCAAGACACAATATTATCTAAATGAATGACTATATATTTGAAAGTATCAAGATAAATGATTCTACAGTAGCAACACTTCTGTATGTTAAATTTAGGTTTTCCAAGATTCAATGAAGGATCCTAACGCATACATGAAAAATGTCTGCATTGTAGAAATACTTTTAAACCAAGTGAGGAAAAGTCCTAGCCTTTCTAATTAGCAATGAAATGCCCATCTATCCTTGTTACAGACAGAAGGGCAGTTTAGTGCTGTGTGGGGGTGACCAAGATGTTATTTTACACCATCTACATCATCACTGTGGGTTTGGTTTCAGCAGGAAAAGCTGAGACTTATAACCGGAAATATTCCATCTTGTTTTTCTCGCTACAGAAGAGGGACTGTCAGCATCAAACCTACAGATCCCATCCTCTGCAGCCTGCCAGTCCCCCTGTTATAAATTACAGACATCAGGATAATCTTAATCAATTCATTTATTAGATATAAGCAAATACAAAGCAAGCAAACAGGCCTGGCTGTACCAGGGAGTCATTGTTCCACCAATGGCACACACCTTGGTGCAGCAGTTTTCTCTATTTATTGAGTTCCTAGTTTCTATTTCCTCAGAGCCCCCTCCTCTTTCGTTTCTCCATCTTTACGTGGCATCCTTGTTTTTGCATGTCTGTGCCTGCTCGGTTGGTTGCTAGGGGGTCGACTGTCCTTTTTCAGGAGGAAGGCTCCTTTTCCTCTTCAGTGTCTCTTTTCTGACCTCTATTTTACACATGTGTATAAGTTATAATCTTACATAAGCGATTTCCTGGTTATACATTTCTCAAGAGCAGCTGTGTCCTGTGATACATCTTTTGCAAGCAGCTTATAATAGTTTTGCTTCATGCACAATTTTAGTCACATTGTTCACAAAAGCAATTATAATTTGCTTTATGTCTACAAAAATGGTTACAATTTACAATAATTTGTAAAAGCAAATACATAATAGCTGAAGCCCACTGTTACATAGCAAATCGTAATATCTGGTAACTATGTCAACTCAACAGCTAAAACATCTAAATTAGCAAATAAACCCAAAGATCCTAATGCATAATGGTGCTGTGAGGCCTCCAAAATTTATTTTGTGATTGGATAACTAGAAATATCCTGTTATTCTGGTTCCATGCCTTATTTGGCTCTCCTCCTTTTGTTTGCTAAAGGTTATCTTTATACTGATCCCATGCAATAGATCTCTATTGGCACAAATCACACTGACATTTCTCGCCCCCCCATCTGTTCTGCCAGGACACTTTTGCAGGATATGGTGCTGAGGAGAAGAGGCAGCTCCACTCCCAGTTCTGGTGCTGAAGGGACAGCTCAGAGGCGCAGCTGAGCCCAGTGGGGCAGGGACAGAGCAAAGACGTCACCCCAGTATGTCCACAGCACGACAGAGAGTTAGAGGTGGTAGCACAAGCAACTGTGCAGAACTGAGTTCAGTGGAGCAGCTGCACAACTCCTACTTGGACAACCTAGCTTCTGGGGGGTTTCTTTGTCCTTATTTTTTGTTGTTTTCAGGCTGGAGGAGGGAAAACTTTAGCTGGGGGAGCTCCCCTGCCGTCTTGCCTTTGTTTCCTGGTGACCATGTGGCACAGCGTGCAGGAACAGTTGCCATAATGCCTTTGTCTGGGAAAACCACATGGTAGTACAGGGAGAGCCCACCATCCTCCTTTTCTGTTCCAGGTGGTCAATACCTTTTTGTGAATAAAACACCTTATCTTTTTTGTATACTTTCACTGTTAATATAGCTGTTGCTATTGTGCGTGTCTTATTCTATTGCTTTGTGCTTTTAGTAAATCGTTATTTCAACCCATAACCTCTTTTTTTGTTGCTCCCTTACCGAAGGGAGTTGGGGTAGGGGAGTGGTTTATTTGGAATTTAATTCCCTGCTGGCATTATAACCAGCATGCCATGGTACTTGTACCAAGCATAACAGTAGAGGAAGCAGCAACCACCATTACTTGCCCTTTTTTGCAAAGGCACTGAAAATTTTGCATCAAAGGATGCCAGTTACACAGAAGGATGCATGGTAAAATAAACCCCATCAGTCACTTAAAGCACTATCATCCCTGCAAAAAAAGAATCAGAATGACAACTCAGCCCTCAAAATAAACAAAATGTACAGATGAATTTAGCCTTGGTTCTTTATATGGAGAGCAACTGCACTCAACAAAAGCTCTGAAAGGCCTATGCTAAGTCTTAAAAGATGCAGCTGTTTTGACAAGAAACAACTTTGAAATTTTTCCTCTGCTGAAAGAGAAGTATCTTGCCACCTAGTGAAAGCATACATACTCTATACCTCACTTCTGTTATTTTCACTTGGAAATATGCCACCCATTTGAACAAAATCTCTTGAAAATACTCCCTGACAAAGATTGAACCCCTGAACCCTAAAGACATTCAAAATCCAATCCAACTGAAAGAAACCTTGAGATGTGGTGAGGAAAAAGTCAAATATCTTCATCTTACAGGCTATCTGCCTCACAAAATGGATCCCAACTTGAAAAGCAAATTTTAAAAGACAAGTGATTTTTCATTTCACAAAAAAATTTCTTGCCTTGAAAGCTACTACCAAGTTTCAATATTAATTTCCTACAAATCAGGTGTCTCTTGTAAGGTGGCATGAGCTGGCCACTGAGGTATTAAGTCTATTAAACAGCTCCTGACAAAAATCAATTTAGACCTGAATGCCATGAACTGAAAGGTCAGTCAGCAATTTTTAGGATGAGTGTTTTTTCAACACTTAAGACTGACCTTATTAATACTGACTGACATTATAGTAAAATAATGTCCTCCAAGAAATCATCTCAAAAGTTCCCATCAAAATAATAAACATCCACTCTTGGAGGATAAGGCAGGAAGAGAGGAAGAAAATTGATGACTTTGTGAATCTGTTCAAGATTTTCAGAAGCTGAAGTACTACCTGGTGACAGGAATTGCAAACCACTGAGCTTTTTCACTGGATCTATGGCCCTTTCCATTGCTTCATGATGAAAAGGATACTGGATAAAAGGAAATTCAGGTGAATCACTTAAAAAGCATGACTGTTATTCACTCCTGCCTCCATTTTATAAAAAATGTAAAACATTAAATAATGCACCCCGACAGAACTGGATAATAGTCTTTTGCTTTTATACCAATTATGCAAATAAGAGATAACATAAATTATTTTTTTCAGTACAGGAACCTTCACTGGGGGCAACAGAGGCATTTTGGCAAAAGTGATGAGAACAGAGAAGCTATGATGATGGAGTGGCCCACTTTAAGGTGCTCTCAACTGGTTAAAAGTTTTCCCAATTTGAAGTAATTGCAAAGTGTATATTTAACTTTTATTTTATCTGTAATCCCTTGAAAAATCAGTGAATACACTTCCAAAAACTGGCTACCTTGTTAACATATTAGGTTTGCTTAGATCTTCAACAGTTCTTCCTAGCTCTTAAGTAGAGATGCCCTCTGTTTCTGATGGAAGAAACAAAAAGGGGAAATCCATTTAAAAAGACTCATAACAAAAATCTGTTTTATCATTAAAAATATAATAAAAGCTATAAGCACCAATTAGAAATGGCATGATACTTCAGTAATTAACAGAAATTCTATTTCTGGACTGCTGGACCTTCCAATCTTTTTAACAGTGTTATTAAAAAGGGGGAAAGGCACAGATATACAATAACAAAAAGCCATTAAATATGCTTAAAAGAGTTAAAAGCTGTACTTTACACACTCTCTGAAAGCTTTTCATGGAAAAAGATCTGCATGGTTACCTTAAAGTTTTTGTTGTGGAATTTTTTACTGTCAGACAAAAGTTCTTTTCTTAAAGTTCCACAGACATCTGATTTAGCCTTTAACATTTACACACATAAAATCTAAACCAGACAAAATTTTGTGCATTTTGCAGACACTTTGAACATAAGCCTACAAGCTTGCAACATAAGCATGTCATTCATCTTCCTTTACTTAACACTGAAATGAGTACTTTCCTCCCCAAATAATTGTAATAAAAGGAAATAACTTGGCACAATAATAGCAAAAAGGATATCCTGTGATGCTTCTGGTTTAATGCTGTATCCTTCATCATCTACATGAGGAATGTTCTAAAAAAAGCCCAACAAAAATTATAGTATTAAGAAATAAAATATATGCTGTTCTTACATCAATCTGAATTTTATATCACTGACAAATGTAAATTCTCCTGTTCCTCCATCCCCCCACAAGCTGCCAGCTCAGATTTAGGGGGAGTATTGGAAGAGGGGAACTACAGAATAGGGTAGAGAGAGTTACAAAAGAGGCTCCTTACCCCAGGATGTATTCCAAGGCCTTTATTCCTTGAAGGGAATCTGGAGGCGAGAGAGAGATCACATGGGGAGAGAGGGGTTTTTATCACCTTTGGGATTAGGGTCAGGTTACCTGTCCGATGGCTACAGGTCAGGAGACCAGGGGGCAGGTAATCCAGGCCAGGTTACAGTTTCTGGGGGAGGGGTTTTGGGGGAGATCATTCCCAAAAGGGATACAACATCTCACCCTTTTTTGTTTAAGAAAGTTAAAGGAAAAACATTGGGTTACATGGAATGAGGATAACAAGAAATAGGGAAAACAAACATTTTTAAAACATGTTAAAAGTTTCTGTTTCTGTCGGCTGGAGCCCTCACTTAGGAAGGTTCTTCTTCTTCCATCCAACGGCGTCTTCTCTTGGAGGCAGTGGCTACTTGCCTTTCATCTCCTTCTGCAGGAGATGGGTTTTTGGGGACGAAAGGTTTGACCCACTTCTGGGGGATCCATCGAGGACCTGAGGGGGTAGCTACACACACATAGCCACGACCCCAGGTCACGAGCTCATAGGGAACCTTGGTTTCCCAAGTTTCTGGGTCCTTAATCAGGACTGGTGGACGCTGAGAAGGCTTGAACTGATTACCACTGTTAAAATGACGGGTTACAGGTGGATTCATGTTTTCAAAAGAACAGTTTAGGAAATTGATGGTAAACATGGCTTTGCAGAGCTTCTGTTGTGGAGGCATCCACACAGTTGTGTTGCTCTGTTTAGCCAAAACCTGTTTGAGCGTCTGATGTGCACGCTCGACCACAGCTTGGCCTGTGGGGGAGTGGGGGATGCCAGTTTTATGCTCCACTCCCCACTGCTGGACAAATTCCAGGAACTCTTTGGATGTGTATGCTGGGCCATTATCAGTTTTGATTTCTTTTGTGATCCCTAGCACTGAAAAAGCTTGCACTAGGTGTTTTTTAGCATGCACAGCTTTCTCTCCTGTGTGGGCAGAGGCAAATACTGCACCTGAATGTGTGTCAATACTCACATGAACATATTTGAGGCGACCAAAACTAGGAATATGTGTGATATCGGTCTGCCATACTTCACAACTGCCAAGGCCTCGGGGATTAACCCCCATACCCATTGATGGCATAGCCTGGAACTGGCAATTGGGACAGGTGGCCACAATAGCTCGAGCCTGACTCCGTGTTAGCTGGAACTGACGGATCAGACCTGGCACATTTTGATGATATTGTTGGTGACTCAGTTTTGCCTGTTGGAAGATATCAGGGAGGCGTGCTTTCTCAACTGGTGCAGCAAGGGAGTCTGCTCGACGATTCCCCTCTGCAATTTCACCTGGTAAATCCAGGTGTGATCGTACATGCATCACAAAGAATGGATGTTCTCGATGAGAAACCAAATAAATCAGCTTTGAGAGCAATCTGAAGAGATGCTCATTCTCAGTTTCTCTGAGCACAGCCTGCTCCGCTCTGGACACTATTCCAGCTACATATGCAGAGTCAGTCACCAAATTAAATGGTTCGGAGAACTTCTCAAAGGCTCTTACCACAGCTGCTAGTTCAGCTACCTGGGGGGATCCTTCTACAAACTCCACATCAGCTTCCCAATGCTGAGTTTGAGGATTTCTCCAAGTCATCACCGACTTGTGGGAAGCCCCAGATGCATCCGTGAACACTGTGAGAGCTTTGAGTGGTCTCCGACTCCTTTTCTCACAAGGAATGAGGTGGAATTCCTCATTAAACAGCTTGTGGGATGGGGCATGGACCGATATTTGTCCCCTGTAGCTGTCCAGAGATAGCTGGAGATTGGCATTGCCCCAGAGCAAATGCTCAAACATCTCTTTGGTCAGTCTCTTTGGAGAGTTTCTTCCCTCCTCTGAGAGCATGACCGGGAGGTGAATGCATGTAAAATCACAACCAGCCAGTTCACACAGCCTCATCCTGGCTTTCTGAATCAATTGAGCTATTAACTCTTGTGGCTCAGTGATGGTCTTGGATCTTTGGTGAGAGAGGAAGACCCACTCTATGATTAAGAGTGAATCTTTCTGCCCCTCGATCCACTGGTAAATCAGACCATGCAGGTGTGGCAGTTTTCCTAGTACAATGAAATGGAAAGGTAGGCTTGGTTCATACCTGTGAGCCTGCCTCTCTGACAAGGCTTTCTGTACCTTTTGGATTGCTGTCTTTGCCTCTGGGGTCAGTTCCCTGGGAGAGCACAGTTCTCTCTCCCCTTTCAATAATTTGAAAAGAGGGTCTAGATCCTCATTTGTGAGGCCTAGCCAGGGTCTTACCCAATTCAATGATCCACACAGGGAGTGGAGATCTGCTAGGGTCTTAGGATTACAATTGATTTCCAATTTCTGAGGAACAACGGTCCTCTCTGAAATTTGTAAGCCCAGATACTTCCAAGGTGGCATCCTTTGAACTTTGTCTTTCTGTAATTGAAAGCCAGCAGAGGTTAAAACTTTACCCACTAGGTCAAGCATGTGTTGGAGTATAGAGTCATTGGGGGCACACACCAGCACATCATCCATGTAGTGGAGGATGATGGCATCCTGTCTCTCGGCACGTACAGGTGACAGTAATGATGCTATTTACTGTTGGCATATGAATGGCGAGGCTTTACAGCCCTGAGGCAGCACCTTCCAGTGATACCTCTTCATGGGGGCCTGGCGATTTAGGGTGGGAAGTGAGAATGCAAACCTTATGGCATCTCCTGGGTGCAGAGGAATTTGGAAGAAACAATCTTTGATATCTAATACTGCTAATTTCCAGTCTCGAGGGAGCATAGTTGGTGAGGGCATTCCTGGCTGGATTGGTCCCATATCTTCTATGATTTTGTTTATTTCTCTTAAATCATGTAGGAGTCTCCACTTGTCTTTTCCCGGTTTCTTTATTACAAAAACTGGGAAATTCCAAGGGCTTGTTGTTTCTTCTAGGTGGCCTTGAGCCACTTGCTCCTGTACAAGTTTATCGAGCACCTCGAGCTTATCTTTGCTCAAAGGCCACTGTGCAACCCACTTGGGGGTGTCACTCAGCCATGTTAATTTGTGGGAAGGGTGCTCCACAGTGGCTAGTTCTAAAAAGTCTGGGGTGTCTTAGGAATAATCAATTGGACACCCCACTGGGACATCATATCTCTTCCCCACAAGGGGGCTTTGTAATTTGCAATGTATGGATGGACACTTGCTATTTTTCTATCCGGTCCCTCAATTTGCACAGTGTTTTTTGATGTTTTAGCCAATGTAATTCCTCCTATGCCCTGAAGTTTGCCAGGTATAGGTTGCAGTTCCCAGTTCAATGGCCACTTGCTCTCAGGTAAAATTGTAATGTCAGCGCCTGTATCCAAAACTCCCTCTACATGGAGGCGATCTGACCCATTTGCTATGTCACACGCCAGGGAAGGCTTGTCCTCTCCCACCACTTCTGCCCAGTAGATTTCAGGTGATTTTCCACCAGCTACTATCTCTGCTGGAACAGGAATGGCTTGGGCAAGGATTAGCCCCTCTGCTAGGTAGAAAGGTGGGTGTTTGCAATGTGCTAAGAGCATGAGGTTTGTTATTTGTCCCTTAATGGTCATGGGAACTACCTCAATTTGATCTGGAGTGTGTGCCATATCCCCCATGACAAAATACTCACTGTCGGTTTCCCAGTTGGGCAACTGGTCCTGAGGGATGTTTGACAGATCCACTGTGATTATTGTCCAATCTGTAGATCTGAAATGAAAACCTTTGGCAGTCACGAGCCTGTGTCGGCCCCGTGGCTGCCAAACCTTGTTAATTGAACATTTGACAGTTTCAGTTTTTTCCTCCACCACCCCCTCCCCCTTATCTGTTGAGAGAGAGGTATTAGCTGGTGAGGGACCCCGTCTATTTGTGTTCTGGCGCGTGACAGAATGAATAACGGGGGCGCACTGGGAAATTCGTTTTTTTGTTTGCTGGATTTCGGTTTCTGACTTGGACTCTGGTTCTTGCTCTCGGAGCAGGCCTTTGCAAAATGTCCAGGCTGTTTTCAGAGGTAGCATATGATGTGCTGCAGACGATCTCGTGATGTTGGTTGCTGCATTGGTTCAGGTCGCACCGGTGCTGCAGCCTTTGGATGAGGCAGTCCAGGGTCAGGTGCTCTGAACAGCTCTGCTTTCCTGCAACACACTTCCATCATGTGAGCAAGAGAAAGGGGAGGGTCAAGAGGAAGGCTAAGAATAACCCTACGACAGGTCTCATTAGCATTCCTCAAGGCCAGTACTTTAATGAGTTCCATCTGGATAGACGGTTGCTGGACTTGTCTTTCCACCTGTGTTCTTAATCGATCTACAAAATGCAAAAAACTTTCAGAAGGGGATTGTTTGATGTTTGTGTAACTGCCTTGAGTGTCTGTGGTGGGTAGCTGATGAAAGGATTTTTCTGCAGCAGTAGAAATTTTGTGTAATATTTGCTGTGATAGTAATCGGGTTTGCTTTTCGGGACAGAGCAACTGACCTTCACCACATAAGTGATCCAATGTGATATCATTATCATCATTATCTTTGGCTGTATCAGGTGTTAGGTGGATGTCCTGTAATACTGTTTTTAAATTTTTTTTCCAAATGCTTTCCCATAATTCATATTCAGATGGTGTTAATAAACATCTGAATAAGTCTTTAATATCAGAAGGTACCAATTCATTTGAACTGAATGTGGCAATCATCATGTTTTTAAAAATTTGGCTAAATCGGCCAAAATCTTTTTGTATTTTGCAGAGTTCTTTTTTATCTTGGTAAGAAAATGGTTTGTATTCTTTTCTACCATTCTTCTTGCCAACATATACTACAGGTGCCACCATAGGTATGTTTTCATCAGAGTCAGTTTTAGTTTCAGGAAGGTGTGTTGTGTGGAGGGCAGAAGATATGGTACTACTGTGTGTGTGTGTATGTAGGTGTGTGTTAGGTTGCGATATAAATTGTTCCTGGTTTGCAGCTGTGAGCAGTTTGCAGCACCCCCCACAGCCGTGAGGGAGCAGGGACCCTGCCCTCCCCCCGCCACCGCCACTTGCCCTGCCGCGATCGGGGAAGCAACAGTAACAAGCGACTGTGCTGCACGGGGAGGGGGGGGAGAGTGAGCCACGGCAACCACCGGCCGTGTCGCTCGGGGAGGGGTAGCCCGCAGGGGTGCCGCCCCGGCACGGGCACGGGTCTGCCGCGTCCCGCCGCCGCTCGGGGTGTGGGGGGCCGCCGGGTCCCCGGTGGCTCTGGTGCCGCGCGGTGCTCGCTTGTCTGCCGCGTGCCCGCGCCCCGTGCCGGGGCCGCCCACACCGAAACCAGGATCGGGGCAGAGCCCGTGCACCCATGCCGGGCTTTCGCAATCCCCGCCGAACGCGGCCGCCCCGTCCGCTTTTCCCCCCCACCGCCGCTTCGGGATAGTAACAGGGGGGAGGGCTGGGGGCGGAGAGGTGGGAGGGGTGGAAAGGGATGGGGGCGGAGGGGTGGGATGGATGGGATGGGATGGGGGCGGGGTTAAGGGGGAGGGGGTATGGGTGAGGGGGTATGGGTGAGGGGCGGGGCTTTGAGGGACAGACGGGTTAGAATGGAGAGAGTCCACCACGTGCTCGGCTCCATCTTTGTGTTCACACGTGGCTCTGATGATTCTAAGCTGGAAATAGAAAACTGTGGAGGTATAAAGGGGTTACTTAAAGTGGATTTCTCGGGCTGGCTGTCGCATCTGGATGCCAATAGGTGCTTCTGTGCCTTTAAAAAAATTGGGATGAATTTCGGAACAATTTTGTCACCATTTTCACCTTTTTCTGTTAGTATTAAACCAATATTATCCCAAAATGCAACAGAAGTGACATTCTCCCAGTTAGTATTTGGGTATTCTTTGGCTAACCACGAGGTAAATTGTGTTAGTAGCTTCTTAGAGATTTTAAGATCTTTTAAAAGTGGCTTAAGTTGCTTTAATAAACTCTTTTGCGGACACAAAGGTGTTAGTCCCATGATAGGTTACAATGTGTCCAAGTCTCTAAACTTCTGAGTAGAATATAACAAAGAAACAGGACTGTCCCTTTTTCCCGCTTTCACCAGAGACCCGGGAGGGGACGGGGGGTGGAACACAGCAGGGGACAAATGGCTCAGTGCCTATTCCCCGGCCCTAGGCAGTGGGGGGGGCTCACTACGGGGACCCCCCAGAGCTTACAACACACCCAAAATGCAGAGTTTCCCTGCCCCGCACAACGCCAGTGCTTACAGCGAAACCCACGAAAAGAAAAAAGATTTCTGTTTCTTGGCTACAGAAGTAACCCTATTCAAAACCGACCTGTACAGATCCAGGCTACCGGTTTTATCCTTCCCACCCCCAGCTGTACAAAAAACGGCTGAATCAGTGAGACAGGTAATTGAACAGTCCGAAAAGCTTCTAAGACCTCCTGAAGAGGCTCCAGCTTATTACGTAGGTTTCGATGCTACGTTGGGCGCCAATTGTAAATTCTCCTGTTCCTCCACCCCCCCACAAGCTGCCAGCCCAGATTTAGGGGGAGTATTGGAAGAGGGGAACTACAGAATAGGGTAGAGAGAGTTACAAAAGAGGCCCCCTTACCCCAGGATGTATTCCAAGGCCTTTATTCCTTGAAGGGAATCCGGAGGCAAGAGAGAGATCACATGGGGAGAGAGGGGTTTTTATCACCTTTGGGGTCAGGGTCAGGTTACCTGTCCGATGGCTATAGGTCAGGAGACCAGGGGGCAGGTAACCCAGGCCAGGTTACAGTTTCTGGGGGAGGGGCTTTGGGAGGAGATCATTCCCAAAAGGGATACAACAGACAAATAAAAATTTGATTATTATACCTCATAAAAATCACTGTTATGCATTAATAATTATTACAATTTTCTCAAGTTATGCTCTATAGTTCAGAAGAAGTGTGAGAGATATCTCAGGAACATGATGCAACAAAATAATCTCCAAATTTCCTATGAAAACTAGCAAGTTTTAATGCATCTGCTTTTACTGGTATTCTATCAAAAGGGCCAGAAATCAACAGATGCATTTTAACTTTACAAATGAGTGTTAAATAAGCCTACAGTACTCTTAGTCACAAATATTTTCCCAATTTCTACTTCTAATTCTTTCAGCTAAGTGACTAGGACTGATGATGCAGGAGCATAACCTATTCTAAATACTAGTCAGTACTTCAATAAGTGAATAAAAACATTCCAGGTTATACAGGTTGCAACTTCCTCTCTTCCCCTTGAAAAGACAGCAAGCCTGTAGTGTTGCTTTAGCAAAAAATATCCACATTATTTAAAAGGCATGGATGAACCTTTAAATACAAGCGCTCAAAATCAGGTTCCAAAGTTTTTGTTTGTGCATCTCCAGCACTGTCCTGGATTTTTACAGCTAATAAGCACCTGGGAACTTCAAACTAGTTCAGTTTTTCAGTTCTCGCAGGCAATTAAATATTAACTGAAGAGAATTATGTTTAAAATAATTTTGAACTCCTAACTAAGCACTTAGTTTAATAAAAATGCTTTGGGACAGAAAGAAACAAGTCTCTAATATGATCATCTAAATTTCAAAAATGTGCAAAACCTGACACTTTTGTGTATTATATATAAAGGGGTATACTTGGATTCACAGATACTTTTCCCATTCAGAACAGAAAAAAAAAATCCCACTCATGACTTTACGATTTTGCATGCATAGTCTATATGAACTGCTGAGATGCTGCAGTAAGTTTATTATGAAAAAACCCTCAGATGTCTTAAAAATTTCTCTAGTTATAAATTTCTTATAAAAATGGCAAAGGGTAGAAGAAATACTTAATGTACTTTTGTAATGACAGCAACAACAAATTGTGTCACATATAAGTAAAATGGTACTTTAAAATCTTATTTAAAAAAAGTAGTAATTTCAAAATATTATTTTCAATATTTTGAACAGCTGAACAGTTCTGCTTCCTGAAACAATAAAATTTTATTTGCAAATCTACATTTTGTAACAGCAGAAGACACAGCCTTTCAGGTGAGATACATAATCATAAATATATTAATGAAAGTATATACATTTACTTGACTAATTCTTACTCCCTTCTTCATACTCCTACAAAGACAGAACCATATGTTATATAGTGGATCACAGTGCATCTTTTAAGCAACAGGCACACAATACGGACAAGACCTGATTTGCCTATGTTTTGGGTTTGCATGGCCTGGTTTTGATAGTGGGAGGGGCTACAGGGGTGGCTTCTGTGAGAACCTGAGATTCTTCTGTATCCCGTGGTGATGACCAAGGTGAAGCAATCTGTCCCCCTGCAGCCCATGGAGGTCCATAGGGGATGCAGAGATCCACCTGCAGCCCATGGAGTAGCCCTACACCAGAGCAGGTAGATGCCTGAGAGGAGGCTGTGACCCCGTAGGAGGCCTGTGGAGAGAGGAGGCCCTGCTGGAGTAGCTTGTCCTTGAAGGGCTGCACCCCATGGAAGAGTGACCTATGCTGCAGCAGTTTGGGGAGGACTGTTGCCCATGGGATGGACTCATGCTGCAGCAGTTCGCAAAGAGCTGTTGCTAGTGAGATGGACTCACAATGGAGAAGTTCACAAAGAACTGTTTCCCATGGGAGGGACCCCATGGTGCATCAGGGAAAGGACTCCTGTCCCTAAGAAGCAGAAGTCACAGGTGATGAACTGACCATAACTGCCACTCCTTGTCTCCCTGCACCATTGGTGGGAGAAGGTAGAGCTGGGAAGGAGGGAGGCATGGGGGGAAGTTGTTTTTAAGGTTTTATTTTACTTTTCATCATTCTTCTGTGATTTTGTTATTAATAAATTCAATTCATATCTCTAATTAGAGCCTGTTTTGCCTGTGATGTTATTTAATGAGTGATGTCTCCCAGTCCTTATCTCAACCCATGAACCCTTCATTACATTTTCTCTTCCCTGTCTGGCTATGGAGGGGAGTGATAGAGAGGCTTTGGTGGGTGCCTGGCATCTGGCCAGCATCAGCTTACTACATCCTACTGTGCTGAATGGAGAAAAAACCTCACAATCTTCTTGTATATACATGTCATTTTGAACTTCAAGATGAGATGATCTTTGCAAATTTTGTGTTTCTTTAAGAAGTAGTTATTAATGTGATTTGGGATGAAGTCAAGCATGTTATTTGTAATATTTGTAGTAAAAATAAGCTCAATATGGATGTGACTTGAACTCTCCAGAAGTCATTGGAAAGGTGGACTTCCTCCAAAGGAGGTTTCACATTCTCAGACATTCTATCAAGCAATTAAACATATAACAATAAGCCCTGCAGTTTCCCCTGTTTGCAGATGTAATATAACACATTATTGGTTAAGTTATTATATAGTTCTAAATATACATAAAATCTGTAGGGTTTATAACTGTCTTTGAATTAGTAGGTTCTAAAAATTTCTGGAGTGAATAATTTTTTTAAGAAATAAAACAAAAGGACATAATAAACAAAGTAAAACTGCCTATACAAAAAGCATGAGGACTGAGCATTCTATTCTTAAAACTTATTTTTAGAGTTTCAGTCAATACTTTGACTCAGTTTCCTTGCTCTGTTCCATCTGGCATCCAAAAAGCAATGGAGGGAACCACACCATAACCATGCTATATTAAGATTGAAAAATGAAACAGAATGGAAATCTTAAATTAAAGGACAAGAAAAATGAAAAACATTTGAAATGGGACCTTCTAGAAGAGGATTTTCTAGAGGATCTAGAAGGTCTTTTTTCAATCATATATAAATTACATCTAGGTAAATCAAATTATCATACGGTGTGCCTCATGCAGTCAGAAAGAATGTTAGACACATTTGCAGTTGAATTTGTTGAATTTTTTTTTTTTTAATGTAGATACCAAAATAAGGAAGGAAGAAAATAAACACTGCACATCAAATCCAGGTATGTTTCACTCCAATGACTCAACCTGAACAGTCAAAAGACATTATTTCTGTAAAAAAACTGATACTGTTAGGGATGATTCTAAAGTTACTTTATTTTAAGCATACCTAATTAATGTGTTCTAAGTCAAGATGACTTTGTATAGGATAAAATAACTGTCTCAAATGATGCTTATAAGGCTGTTCATGCACATAGAGTTCTATTATGTGACAAAACTTAGTTTTCCTCGTTTAGAAGAATGGAAACCATGTTTCTCAAAATAAGTTTTAATATTAGGTAGTAAAACTCCCAGATATTAAATGCAAAGAAAAATATCAACAAAGCAGGTGAGCTTGTAAACCTAAATTATTTAATATAATTGACATCTAATGAAAAGAACTGAAAACCAAATCAGTCCACAAAAGGACATATAAATAATTCTGTAAATGATTCCCTACTATAGCTATTAAAAAGAAAATGCTCAATTAAGGAAATAAAAAAGCATTAACACATGAATTTCATTTGCAACTGTCACTTATTTGAATTTAATAAATAAAATTCTAAGACTCATCATAGATCAAACTGAGACCAATGAAAAACAGACCATGAATAAAGTGCACTGAGATACTGCATTTAAAGCCATATTTAAAAACATATATTCCTACACACTATTGCCAGCAATCATGCAGAACCCCATTATTAGAAGGGTTCTCCAAAGAGACACTTGTAAGCAGAGGAACGTAATGATGCAAAGCTGGGTTCTCTGAACCTTTTTCTTACTTAAAAGTGATTAGTCAAGCAATTTAAACTATTAATTTGCAAAACAAAGAAGCAAATAATTGCAGAAAAAACACCTTGTTTAAAACTTAAGATTGTTAACAAATATAAATGTATTGCTGATGCATATTTATATATACTGCTAAAGACTATGTTCTGAACAAAATAAACACTTCAACTATACTATCAAAATATTAGATCCTCTGTCTTGTATATAAGTCAAGTTAAAACAGATTGTAGTGCTTGAAAATGTTACCATATGCATTTGTGTTGGAAATGTCTACTTACAACTGAGTCTGTATCTGGACACACCCTATAAAAATCAAACAAAAAACAATTATAAAATGAACAAATTATTTCAGTCATACAGCTCTTGTAACTTACTTTAATAATTTCAGGTAATTTGAAATATTGCATTCAACCCATTTACCTTTCAAACACCGTTAAAATTTTTGTTAACATAGAATCATAGAATCACAGAATGGTTTGAGTTGTAAGGGACTTTAAAGATCATCTGGTTCCAATCCCCCTCCCATGGGCAGGGACAAGTTTCACTAGACCAGGTTGCTAAGAGCCCCATCCAACCCGGCCTTGAACATTTCCAGGGATGGGGCAGCCACAGCTTCTCTGGGCAACTTGTGCCAGTGTCTCATCACCTTCACAGTAAAGAATTTTTTCCTAATATCCAGTCAAAACCTACCCTTTTTCAATTTAAAGCCATTCTTCTTTGTCCTGTCACTATCTGCACTTGCAAAAAGTCCCTCTCCCTCCTTTTTATAAGCTCCCATCAAGTGCTGAAAGGCTGCAATTAGGTCACCCTGAAGCCTTCTCTTCTCCAGGCTGAACAATCCCTCCACTCCCACCCTTTCCTCCTAGGAGAGGTGATCCATCCCTCTAATCATCTTGGTGACCTCCTCTGGACTCTCTCCAACAGGTCCATGTCCTTCCTGTGCTGGGAACCCCAGAGCTGGATGCAGTACTCCAGGAGGGGTCTCACCAGAGCAGAGTAGAGAGGAAGAACCCCCTCCCTTGACCTGCTGGCCATGCTGCTTTGAATGCAGCCCAGGATATGATTTGCTTTCTAGGATGGAAGTGCACATTGCCAGCTCATGTCCAGCTTATCATCCACCAGCAACCCCAAGTCCTTCTTGGCAGGGCTGCTCTTGATCTGTTTATCCCCCAGCCTGTATTGATACTGGGAGCTTTTGACTCAGATGCAGGACCTTGCACTTGGCTGGTTAAATCTCATGAGGTTCCCACATTCAGCTGAATGACATTTAAATAAAAGAAGCTGAAAGTTTATGGTAAAAACACTGCAGAAGAAAAATTAATAATAAATGCTGAAAACCATAAATCACATCATATTGGAAAAAAATAATAAAGGGAAGTCCATAGTATCACACTTTATTTTGGATAAATATACTTTAAGAGTCTGGTTTCTAGGGATGATGTGCATAATAAATAAGTCACCAATCCTAATGAAATAGTCCACACACAATTGCAAGACATTTTGGACAATAACCAGTTCGTAAACTGAGAATGAAAATCCAAAAGAGAAAAGATCTGAATCCCTTTGAGAATAGTCCTAATTGTTTTGAGTTTGCCAAGCACAGTTGCAGTCAAGCACCAGAAGATGCTGGAAAAAATAATAGAATACTCTTTTTGAAAACACTTAAAAAAATTTTTGGCATCAGAAAAGCAGTGAGGGCAAGCACATTATTCAGAAGTGTTATATTTTTCTGCTATAATTTGAATTTAAGCAGTAATATTTTAAAAAATTAATGATGCTGAATCTCTCACTGATGTATGCAAAAAGCAGAACCAATTACACTTATAGTACATGGAAATGCTTGAGTAGAATACAGGTTCTCTCTAATCTGCACCCTGACAATTAAAGCTGTAAGTCCCAGTGTAACTGAACAGCAGTGGTTTTATACAGTTAAACTGAGCATCATGAGCACTTATTAAAAAGTAACAGAAAGAACAAATCAAATTTGAAGCAAACTAAATAATCTTTTCTGAAAGGCTAAATGGGTTAAATGTAAAAACTCCAGTGTCTTTTAAAACACATATGAAAACCTGCTGACATGGAAACATTAATATGTAATTCAGTACAGGCTGTTAAGAAATTGACAGTGAGATGAAGGATCTTGTCTCCTCTGAACAGACCCACAGATTTCTCTCCAAAAGTATAACAAACAGATGTTGACATCTGCTTTTAAAAAGCATCTGTACTCAAACAAGATGGCCTGAAGTCCATAAAAGTTAAGAAATACAAAAGATGTGAGTCAAACTACAATCAAAGCAATTCAATTCATAATGAAGATTTTCAAAATTAGTGAGCTAATGCATCTCAAAAAGTATTGACAGATCTAGTATCATTCAGATAACTGACAGCACCTCACAGGAACTATTCTCAAGATACAAAGCTGTCATGGTTTTTGTTCATTTCCCAGCCAACGCACCAATTTTGTCGTGGTTTCAGTTTGAACCTGGGTGGAAACACCAATTTTTGTCTCAGTTTTAGTTTGCCAATTCGAAATTTCCCAATCAAGAGCAAAGCAGGCTTAAACTTAACAGGAATAGAACTTTATTAACTAACACTAAAAGAAAAAAAAGATCAGAATGAAACCTTCAAAACACTTCTCTTCCCCCCACCAACTATTCACTTTTTTACTCCAATATAAAAAGACAAAACTTGGGATTCTCAGTCAGTTATCACTCTTAAAATAATCATTTCTCAGTTTATCAAGGAGAAAGGAGTCTCTCTTGGGTACCACAGAGATTTTCCACAAGATACCAGTTCTCTTGCTTCCACACTCCACAATTGGCCTGCCTGGGGGGAAGAAATGTTGCCATTGTGAAGCCCTTCCCATGAAACAGCCTTCCACAGCAGCTCATGGGCCATACCAGTTTATTAGGGTACAGTTTAAGGATGCCTCTTCTAGTATAAAACAAAAGTTCTCTTCATCTCAAGAAACAGAGGTCATCTCTCAATGGGCAGGGCATCATCTCTCACTTCTTTAGTCTTCCTCTGTTCAATTTTCCCCAGCAGCTCACAACTCTGACTAGAACCTGGCATCCCCCTAAAAAAACACTCCATAGGTTACAGGGTATTTAAGTCCATTCTCTATGGCCTCACAAGAGAAGTCCAACCTAACCAGGCCACTCCTTTAATCTTCCTTTCCATTTAAGATTCTCTTCTCACTTCCTCTGACATCAAGTCTCATGCTGTGTCTTTCTACATTTCATCCAGTCTCCTCTTTTTTCTCTGGGTAAGATTCATGCTTTGGAAGTTTCATCTGGTCAGGAAAAAATTCACACAGGCCGCAGCCAGGATGAGGCAATCACGTGATACATTGCAGTGGTGCTGGAACTGGGCCAGGATCTTCCTCACAGCCTGACTGCTGCCTTCCAGTTCCAGCTGTGCTGAGAGAGTGTCGCCCTTGCTTTTGCATGTTTCGTCTAGCCTTCTGATATTTTGAATTTCTGGAGCCAGATTTCACACACACATTTCTGTAAACAACAATTACTTATATTCCTTTCTAAAAAGGAAGTGAGAGTTGATGGACCTATGGTTTGACCAGTGTGGTCTCAGAGGAGGTCAATTGTTTGACCAATCAAGGGGACAGTGTATGTAACCTATATAAGTCAGAGTTTTATAATAAACTCTCTCTTCTTCTTCTGCCTTTCTCGAAGAAAGGTGTGTGCGTGTGTGTGTTCGTTCGTGTCGAATTGTAACATCTGGTGACAGCCGAGTGAGAGAGAACAACAGCAATTGGTGAGGTCGTTCTGGTCCCGTCCCCCCCCCCCTTTTTTTTTTTCTCCCCGGGCTTTTGCGATGGAGACCTCTGGGCTACTTGGAAAAGAATCCTTGGCCCTGCAACTCTGGGCAGAGTTTTTAGACCGAAATAATGTTCCTATCTCCCAGAATGATTTTAAAAATTTGTTCTTGTGGGCCAGAGGAAATGGATTTTTTTTTTTCCGACTGTTCGCAGGTGTTTTCTAGAACTGCTTGGTCTCTGGTTGGAGATCGCCTTATGGAGGTTCTCTTTGCCGATTATAATAACGATGTGGAGGATGTTTTGTTCCTCTGGCAGGCAGTGAACCTGGCCTTGGAGCTATATTGCTCTGGGTCCTCTCGGAACTCGGCGACTTCGCAGAGTTCCCAGGGGGATCTCGGCTCTCGCCGTGAGGCGGGGCCCCCGCCTGCCCCCTGTGGGGTCGCTCTGATGTGCGGAGCCCCGCGGGCTCCTGATGGCCCCGAGGGATCGGCGCCGCCGGCCCCCCACCGCCCTCCCCTGGCTGCGGCACGGGAGGGGTCCGGCTCTCCGCCGCCGGTCCCGCGGTCAGCGGGAGCAGCACCGGGAGCCACGGCTTCTGTGGAGGCTGTCGAGCATGCGCAGGCGGTGGAAGCCGCCGGAGGCGGGGTGTTGACCGATTTCTTGTCCAGTCCGGTCAGGAATGACGGTCGACCCGTCCCGTTCTGCTCCGGGGAGATGATGCATGTGATCGGGTACCCGGTGAAGGGTGGGACCCCCTTGGGAGCGATCCCAGACTCTGCTCCCCCTGCATTGCCCCTGCCAGGCACAGCAGATGGGGGCACATGCACAGCAGACACGCGGAGCGCGGCAGCGGCTCCTGCGGTCGCGTCTGTCTCAGCGTCCCGTCCCTCCCCCGCACCCGAGGGGGGTGAATGCGGGGCGGCTCCGCTCTGCTCCGCACCGAGCACAGGCTCTACTGGGACAGCTGTGGTAGGAGCCTGTGGGAGTCTGCTTGGCCGATTCATGGCCAGCACCCGTGGCTCAGCGCACACAGTTGTAGTAGACTCTAGCAGGATGCACGAGATCCCCCTGAGTGCCGTTGGTCCCTTGGGGGGAGACATGATTGTGCACATGGGTTTGGCTGAGGCAGATTTTACAGGACAGAATTGTACAATGGTATCCACGGCCAAGCCCCCTATCACTATCCCGAAAGGAGCAAAGATTGCTCAACTTGTGTTTCTTGAGTCCTCTGTTCATAGGACAGTTGATCAGGCGCAAGGAGAAGGCGATTTTGGATTTCCTCGGCCACCTTCAGTTCACTGGACCACTGTCCTGACTGAGGGCCATCCACATGGTGCAGGAGAAGCTCTTCCTGAAGCTTACCCGGGAGCTTCATGGATCAAGTGCTGCAGACGCACGACGTGGACCTGCATCCTGCCACCTTCCTCGAGGAGAAGCACCTTTGAGACTCTGGAGCGGATTGCACGCTCCTCTCCCTTGCTGCCTGGCCTCTGGAGTGGCAGCTCTCTTATGTCACATTAGTCACCCTTCGAAAACTGGTGTAAGAGTGATTGGGCCAGGGTCATCTGGAGCCTTCTGCCAGTCCCTAGAACACTCCTGTCCTCTGCATCAAGAAGAAGTCTGGGAAATGGAGGTTGTTACAAGACCTCTGAAAAGTCAATGCCGTGATGGGAGGCATTGGGACATTGCAGGCATGCATGCCAGCCACTGCCATGCTTCCCACAGATTGGCCAATCCTCATCGTGGATTTGAAGGATTGTTGGTTTGGTTTTTTTTTCACAATTCCTTTGCATCCCGATGGCAGACCGAAATTCACTTTTCAGTATCGGCAATTAGTAATGCTGAGCCCACACAGCAGTATCAATGGCAAATTTGCCCCAGGGCATGCAGAACAGTCCAGCCATATGCCAATGGTATGTGGCCTGTGCCTTCTCTGGAGTTCACAAGCAGTTTCCTGATACCCGTCTGTATTGTTATATGGACAACATTTTGGTGGCTGTGTTCACCCACAATGGGCTGCTGAGGATTTGGCCTCAGTAGCTTGATCCTTTGAATTCAAATGGGCTGCAGGTAGCTCCAGAAAAAGTTCCACAATGACCTCCGTGGAAGCATTTGGGGTCAAAAATTCTGGAATGGATAATCTGATTCCAGGAGGTGCAATTTGTGCATTTGGTGAAGACACTGAGTGATGCTCACAAATTGGTAGGTGTCATCACTTGGTCATGTCCGTATCTGGGACTGACCAACGAACAATTGTCTCCTTTGTTTGACTTATTAAAGGGAGACTCTGATTTGAAATCACCTCGAACATTGACCCCTGTGGCACGTCAGGTGCTAGAGGAGGTTCAGCAAGCTGTTTCTGCTTGCCAAGTTTACCGCATTGATCCTGCCGTTGATATCAATGTGTTCATTACCACTCCAGATTCCAATCCCACAGGTATCATTGTCCAATGGAATGACGAATGGTCTGATCCCTTGCATGTCTTGGAATGGGTTTTTCTGCCTCATCAGCCACAGAAGACGGCAACTGAAGTTTTGAGCTAATTGCTCACGTAATAGGCAAATGCTGACAACGGTGTTTGCAATTGAATGGGGGCAGATTCCGCAAAGATCATACTCCTGATACAAAGGGAGGATTTTGAATGGAGCCTTGCAGACATTGTGTTCCTGCAAAGTGCTCTGAAACTTTTCAGGGCAGATCACTTGTCATCTGCCAAACACAAGCTACTACAGGTAGCAAACATTTCATAGAAATCTCTTTGCGGCCCAAAAAATAGCCAAGAACCAGTGCAAGGACCCACTGTCTTCACTGACGGTTTGGGGAAGACAAGAAAGGCCATTGTTACCTGGTGGGATGGGACTGAGTGGCAAGTCCTGGAAGGTCATGAGGATGGGCCAGCCCAATTGGTTGAATTAAGGGCTGCTGTCATGGCATTTGAGAAGTGTTCCCAGGAACCTTTCAATTTGGTCACGGATTCAGCCTAGGTGGCTGATGTCGCACAACGATTGGGTTATTCGGTTTTAAAGGAGGTCAGTAATCCTGCCTTGTTTCATCTTACTGTGCCAAAAAAACTCGAATAACCCTGTCATTTTTGCAGCCAACAGGCAACATGGAAACTGTGACCAAACTGAAAGTCTTCAGTGGATGGATCATCAAGTGATGACTCAGATGCAGATGACGCGAGTGATCATTCTGATGACTCCTACACAAATGGACATTGGACATTGTAAATTCCCTTTCAACATTGTTCATTTTTCTTTTTTTATTTTTCTTTTTTAAATGGAAAAAGGGCGAGATGTCACCCTTGCTTTTGCATGTTTCATCTAGCCTTCTGATATTTTGAATTTCTGGAGCCAGATTTCACACACACATTTCTGTAAACAACGATTACTTACATTCCTTTCTAAAAAGGAAGTGAGAGTTGATGGACCTATGGTTTGACCAGTGTGGTCTCAGAGGAGGTCAATTGTTTGACCAATGAAGGGGACAGTGTGTGTAACCTATATAAATCAGAGTTTTATAATAAACTTCCTCTTTTGCTTCTCCCTTGCTCGAAGAAAGGTGTGTGCGTGTGTGTGTGTTCGTTTGTGTTGAATTGTAACAAGAGAGGGAGGTTAGGATCTTTTTCTCAGCCCGGTCAGGCTTCAGATGTCTCACACCAGGGCTTCCTCCATTTTTCCCTGCTCTGCAGACGCCAGGCTTGACCCAGGCCCCGGTTGCTGCGTGGGCAGTCCTGGAGTAACAGATTTCAGCATCCAGGACTGGGCTGAGCCTTCCTTCGCCTCCCCCCTCTGCCTCTCCTTCCCCTTTGCCTGCCAGAGGTGCCGGGAGAGGGAAGGGGGGAACCTCAGCCTGGCCCAGCCCAGCCATGGGAAACAGCCAGGCCGGAGCTCTTCAACTCACCCCACCAGAAAACCAGAAGAGCCCTATTTCCGGGTTCTCACCTTAAAATGTGTATTCACTAGAGGCGTATCCACCCTTTTCATTGGTTTAATGAGGTGTCAATATTACAAAATTGTCCAATCAGGGCTAAACCATGACATTAGCAAATCTCAATAGTGTGCAAATGCTAGTGAAGTGGAAAATGGGGATATAAGGTTTTTGATGAAGATGCTTTTACACTGATAGATGCATGATCTTTTAAGATTACAAAACTAAGTCATGTTTCTACTATAAGGTAACATATTCCAGCAAATTTGGATTCTATAAGGGAATTTAAGGATTGTACTTAAAAATTAAAACAACCAAATCATGCAAAGCAGTGATTAGAAAAAGAAGTTAAATGCTTGACTGAAGCTGTATAGCAAAATACAATAGAATACATTATGTATGGTATTTCCCTGTGTAAAACCATAACTAGAGACAATATCAATATATGTCCACACTTTAAAAACCTGTATTGATAAACTGAAAACACTACAGAACATTAGAGGTTTTCTAGGTGTAGAAAGCCTGCCCTACAGAAACTAAACAACCTTAGTCTAATTTAACAGGAGATTAAGAAAGGACTTGATGTTTACGTGCAGAGAATTTTCTGATGATACGGAGTTTCTGCCATGTACAGCTTCTAACAAGACCATCAGTTGAAGATAAAATCAGACAAAATTTAGGCTATATCCTGGTTTAGGGCAAATTTGGGAAGAAACCTCCAAACGGAATACCTCTAGAAAACAAATCCAAATGGCCCCTCCCCAAATGGTTTGGGAAAAGATTTTCTTGGATAAAGTGGAAAAAATTGTTCATTTAACAGCCAAAGCACTGCCCAGCACAACAAATAAACAATACTATACAACAAAACTCGCTGCTCCAAAGAGATGACAAATTCAGAAGGTCTCTTTCATGGGTTGTAGCTCAGCTCACTCAGTTTGTTATCAGTCCCTCTGGCACTGGAAAGTACTGGGCCCAGGCCAAGCCCCAGTGGGCCACAGGTCTGAGCTCCCAGTGCTCTTCTGGTTTTTAGTCCAGAGCAGGTTCAAACTGTTCCAAGAAAGAAAAATTTTTTAAAACCCCCCAAAAAACAAACCACAGTCTGGAGAACTTTTCTGCTTCAGCTAGCCAAAAATTAACAAAAAGCAAAGGAGAGCTCTCTCTCTCCATCCGCACTGCAGACAACACAAGCTGTGTGTGAAGGAAAGCTGAAAACTCTTTATGTTTTGAAAATTACCGCCTCAGACATTCTATCGCTTCTCCTTGCCCCTTCACTCTCAGACCAGTTTTAAATGTGCAAAATTTATTTCTGAGCTAAACAGACAAATGGGGATACAATTCAGCATCAACCCAGGACATTCCACCCCTTATCCCTATATTGTCAACATACTACCAAAACTAATATATATTCTAACTCTACATGCATACACTATATATACATATATATATATATATATACAGTATACAGCTATATACAGACAATGACAGTGACATTCAGCAAACAATGATATTTGCACATAGTTCTCACCCAAGAATCATATCTCCCTGAGGTACACATTGTGTTGTTCCATCTTTCTGCATTATCCACCAAGTGCAACCTGGTCCCTGAGCAAAGACAACCCCACAGGTGGGTTTGTCTGTACTTGAGTCAGAATTGATCCAAACATTCTTCCTTAACAAATCTATGACATGCACCACTGGGACCTTGTCTCCGTCTACTGTATGCAGGGGCTCAGACTGGGCAGGGCCTGTTCGGCTGGTGGAACCCCTGGTGTTAACTAACCAGGCGGCCTTTGCTAAATGCTGCTCCCAGTTTTTGAAATATCCCCCTCCCAATGCTTTCAAGGTGGTTTTTAGCAGTCCATTTTATCTCTCCACTTTGTCGGCAGCTGGTGCGTGGTAGGGGATATGGTACACCTATTCAATGCCATGTTCTCTAGCCCAGGTGTTGATAAGGCTGTTCTTGAAATGAGTCCCATTGTCTGACTCAATCCTCTCAGGGGAACCATGCCTCCATAGGACTTGCTTTTCAAGGCCTAGAATGGTGTTAAGGGCAGTAGCGTGAGGCACAGGGAAGGTTTCCAACTATCCAGTGGTGGCTTCTACCATTGTGAGTACGTAGCACTTGCCTTGGTGGGTTTGAGTCAGTGTGATGTAGTCAATCTGCCAGGCCTCTCCATACTTATATTTGGACCACCGCCCCCCATACCAGAGGGGCTTCAGCCTCTTGGCCTGTTTGATGGCACCACACGTCTCACAGTCATAGATAACCTGAGAAATACTGTCCATGGTTAAATCCACCCTTCAATCTCGTGCCCACTTATAGGTGGCATCTCTGCCCGGATCACCTGAGGCCTCATGGGCCCATCAAGCTAGGAACAACTCTCCTCTGTGTTGTCAATCTAAGTCTATCTTTGACACCTCTATTTTTGCAGCCTGATCTACCTGCTTGTTGTATTGGTGCTCATCATTTGCCCGACTCTTGGGGGACATGGGCATCTACATGGTAGACTCTCACAGATAATTTCTCTACCCTGGTAGCGATGTCCTTTCACTCTTCAGCAGCCCAAATTGTTTTCCTCTATGCTGCCAGTTAGCCTTTTTCCACTTCTCTAGCCATCCCCGCAGAGCATTGGCTACCATCCATGAATCAGTGTAGAAGTAGAGCTTTGGCCACTTCTCTCAGCAATGTCCAGGGCCAGTTGAATGGCTTTGAGTTCAGCACGTTGGCTTGATCCACCTTCTTCTTCAGTAGCTTCTGCAACCTGTCGTGTGGGGCTCCATACAGCTGCTTTCCACTTCTGTTTCATCCCTACAATGCAGCAAGAACCATCAGTAAGAAGAACATAATGTGTTTCTTCTGCTGGCAGTTGGTTGTACAGTGGAGCTTCTTCAGCACGTGTCACTTGATCCTGTTCCTATTCATCCATGAGACCAAAGTTTGCAACTTCAGGCCAATTTGTAATTATCTCTAAAATCCCAGGACGATTCAGTTTCGCAATACAGGCATGCAGCGTGATAAGAGCAATCCATTTGCTCCATGTGGCATCGGTGGCGTGGTGGGTAGAGTGAACCTTTCCTTTGAACATCCACCCCAGCAACAGTAGTCAGGGTGCCAGGAGGAGTTGTGCTTCAGTGCCTATTACCTCTGAGGCACTTTGGACTCCTTCATAGGCTGCTAAAATTTCCTTCTCTGTTGGGGTGCAGCTGGCTTCAGACCCTCTGTAGCTTCGACTGCAGAATCCCAGTGGTTGGCCTCAAGTCTCACCAGGCACCTTCTGCCAAAGGCTCCAGGACAAACCATTGTTCCCGGCAACAGAGTAGAGCACATTCTTCACCTCTGGTCCTGTCATGACTGGGCCAAGAGCTACTGCATGAGCGGTCTCCTGCTTGATCTGGGCAAAGGCTTGCTGCTGTTCAGGACCCCACTGGAATGTGTTCTTCTTGTGGGTGACGAGGTGTTGGGGGTTGGGTTGCTTTCTTATAGAATTTTTTTTCCCAAAAAGTTGTTAAGAAGCTGATTGCTGGGTGCTTGTGGGTACTCA
>JAGMWU010000144.1:55876-99995 GCA_018697195.1 Certhia americana | reverse complement strand
TTAGCACAGAAGCATGTATTCCTAGAGGACAATTAGGTTATGTTTGCGAAAACGCGGTAGTGGAAGCAGAAGATTTATGCTTAGACGCTGAAAATAGTGTATGCACCTTTGAAATGCTTTTGCATAATAGAACACAATCACAAGTTTACTATATAGGGAATGGGTGTGCTTGCGTACGGACAGCTTGTGACAATGTCACTATAGATAATTGCCAAGAGGAAACTAACAATACTAACTTTTGTGTGTGCAACTTTACCAAAATAGTGGGTTGTGATTTTCATTATACTGTCCCGATAACTACCCAACAGCTAATTAACACAGATTTTAACCTGTATCAAGAGATACCAAAGTTGCAAATAGGGATGGATGTCAAAATTCTTAAAGCAATGCTCGCGCACCCTAAAGTGAAGAAATTGGTGCAAAGAGTGAATCAGACGACTAAACGGATGGTATGGCAGGTAGAACATGATCCAGAAAAAATAAAGAATGTACTCACCGAAGTAGAACAAGTAGGCCAGCATCATTAGTGAGATATCTTCACAGGATTCTCCCCAACAGCTACACAGGTTTTTAATTACCTGGTGCACCCAATGATATTGGTAATTGTAGCCCTGTTAGTATTAACTCTCACAAATATTTGTATGTGGTGGAAGTTAAGGATCATAATGAAAAGGACCCAAATGGTTTGGGCTATGGTACGAGCGCATCAGCGCTCTTAGGATCAGACCTTGACGAAAGAATTCGTAAGCTATAAGAAAAGGGGGGAATGAAGCCATAAAATAGATAGCCTTCAAGAAATAATGGGTTAAAACATAGAATGTGAAGCATTTGGAGAAAGTATAGTATTTAGGAAACACCCGGAGCAATAAATTGGTTAGGACTAGGAACACAATGACAGGAGAGGAAGATAAGGATGAAAACCACCGGACAAAGCACACTTCGAGCCAAAGCTAAAGCATGTCTAATGCCAATATGTTAGGTTGACCCTAGGAGCCTGGCCAAAGCATAGGAACTTAGCCAACTATACCGGGAATGGACCAAATTTGGAGAGAAGTTCAAAAGTTTAAAGAGGAAGACTCCTCGGAGACCACCGCCCATGATGAAGGCCGACCGGAACTACCCCCGAGAAGATCCTCAAAACAGAAGTTCCCGCCCACGCTCCGCCTACGGCACACCCCACATGAATATGCATGAATATGATGTAATCCCAAACCTAAAACTGTATAAAAGGCATGCTTTTGCTGTAAGACTTCGGAAAATCCCTTTAGAGATTTCCCCAGCGCGCTGCTGAATAAAATACCTCCTGTCTATCTGACTTAAACTGAGTCTCTTAGACAGTTATTATATCGCCTTTTGGGGCAAAATTCGGCATCAGTCCATAACAGAGGGGGTCTCTGATCAGGTTTGTGGCCCTTGGTCTTTGGTCAAACTGCAAAAATTTGATGAGAGAAGTGTTGCCCTTGCTTTTGCATGTTTCGTCTAGCCTTCTGATGTTTTGAACTTCTGGAGCCAGATTTCACACACACATTTTTGTAAACAACGATTACTTACATTCCTTTCTAAAAGGAAGTGAGAGTTGATGGACCTATGGTTTGACCAGTGTGGTCTCAAAGGAGGTCAGTTGTTTGACCAATCAAGGGGACAGTGTGTGTAACCTATATAAATCAGAGTTTTATAATAAACTTCCTCTTTTGCTTCTGCCTTGCTCGGAGAAAGGTGTTGTGTGTGTGTCTGTTCGATCGTGTCGAATTGTAACAGAGAAGTTCAGACAGTTCATCAAGTAAATAAACATTTGATAATAATTGAAATACCATAATTTTGACCTATGCTTTTATAATGTGCTTTAGCAGAGGTTAAACATTCACAATCATCTTTATTCAACCCTTTAAACATGACCATCTAAGCACATTACAGTGAATAAATCAAATAGACTGAGAAAAAAACTATACTTCTGATTATAAATAATTTAAGTAATAACCTGTATAATCCTCTTTTTAAAGTAGCCTCCAGGAAACAGGCAGACAAGTATTCCAACTGCAACATTTGGAAGTGGCAATCAACCATAAAAAAGTTTAGGCTCCTAATTTACTTCAAATTGTCATAAAATAAAACCTGGATCATCTCCTAATTAAGTTTCCAAACCCTAGTTAAACCTTACAACTGCCTACAGCAAACATGATATATTAATAAAATATGACCAAAAAACCCATCCCTTCTTGTTAGATAAACTCTAAATAGGAAAAGCCTAGAAAAGAATGAATGTGGGAAATTTCTGGGGTGAGAATTGAAAAAATTGTATCCTTTGACTCTTGTTTTGGTCAGCTCCAGAGAAGCTGTCCTACAGCTAGATTTACATTTAAAAGTACTACCCATACTAGTCTGTCAGATAGCAGAATGAAAAAAAACCCCCCACACCCCTGGCCAACAGATCATGCACGCAAGAATACTAATACAGATAAGTGATAATGGCATAGAAGTTCTTTTGGCAGAAAAAGTTTGTCTGTATCAAGAAAATTCTAGAGTTGTTCCAGAGTTGCACCAATATGCACAGCTCCCTCATATAGGTGAAATAAAGTATTTGTTGTAACTAGGTGCAACTTTTCAACAACTACAAGATTCGATTTATGCTGCTTAAAAGATACCTTATTTAATAATTATTTTTAAATTTTAGTGCAACAGATCAATAGAAACTGGGTGTACATTCCTGTGATTCTAAAATGAAAGTTTCAAATATCAACCAAAACCAATCTTCTTTTTACCCACAAATGTAGAAAGACATATATTAGTCATTACTGTTTGTTCGTTTGTATTGTCAACTTCTTTTCATTCATCTAACTCCAGGTAAATTTAAACTCATTTTAGATGATAAATATCATTGTCATTTTGTTTAAAATTGTTGCTGCTTGCTGCAATTTCAAATAAGTAATGTGTTTCATACATTCCACCTAGGCAATTATTTAATTGACCCTGCATACATGAAAATATCCCTCTGATTAATATTATGGTGTTATATTTTTGAAAGATAGCTAACAGTAATTTTCAATGACCAAGTGTCTGAAAGAGCTACATAAAATTGAGACCATCAAAAGTTTTTAAAAAATAGTCACCTGATGTTTATACTGGCAACACATCTTCAGTTCTGAAAGTTTTGAGGAGTTTGAACACAAAAGCAACCCGGCAATTTCAATTTTCTTCTTCCAGCTTCAATAATTTAAATAAAAATAATCTCCAGAGAAATTCTATGCATATGAAGAACAGATATTTTATTTATATCTAGATAATTAAAAATATTTATTTTGAACAAAAAGATGAAAAGTTGCCAACTCATGCTAAATACACACACAAAGAGAAAAGACTGAGCAAATATTGCACATCTCTCTTGAAACAGAGCATCCAACTGTATGCCAAGCAGAAGAGTAGCACTGTGTAAACATGTGAATGGAATTCCAGGTGGAAACATGACAAGTTTTATTATCCCTCATATCACATAAGTGCATATGGGAATGTGTCTTATTAGAGTGAGCGTCTTCACAATAATTAACCCTGGACACAGCCACGTTACAAAAGAACTTGAAAAGAAAGGAATCTTCCTCACAGCCATTTCTCAAAAATCTACAGGCAACACCAGCAATTAAAAAGATAAAATAAAAAGAATTCATCAAAAACATTTTAAACACATATTTTTATATCCCAGAATTTTCAGACTTGCCATGTACAGCATTACAGAGAGACCAACCTCAGCTATATATAGAACTTACAAAAACTAAAACAATTATACTGACTGGCTTAGAAGTGGTTTATTTTGACTTGAAGCATTTTAATAGACTCACAATTAACAAGTGTGCCTGCACCAGTCAGTTTAAAAAAAAATTTAAAAATCAAATTTATGTCAAAGCTTATACAACACTTTTCAAGTAGTGCTAAGAAAACAGTAAGTAAAAGATAATGAATACTGTACCAGTATGAGTGTAATCAAAATGACAAAATCTAGCTATGTATAAGAGAAATTACTTATAAGAACACTAATGTTTCAAACCAGCTACAGTCACAACGAAAACAAGTTTCATTTCATGCAAGGATCAATAATCCAAATCCAGATTTTAAGTTCTTCTTCCATGTATAACTATCCAATTAAAACTATAACTATTTGCACAGAAATTACTAACAAATTATGTTTCTAAAACAGACTGGAAAGTGCAGTTTCTCTAGTTGACTGCTGTTCAGACTGTACCTTCTGTTATGCAGATAGAACTGAGTTGTCGGTACAGAAGTATAAACTTCTGAGATGAAGTTTTACTTTGACATGAAAGAACTGTTAGTTGTTACGGCTCATTGCCGTTCCCCCAAACAACTGCATTGTATGGGAGATAACGGAGAGAGATCAGACTGCAGTAGAAGCCCCATCTACGCACCAGTGGCTGCAAGTGTTAAGACCCTCTAGCGAATGCTGTCCTGCTCGTATCTGCACATCCCTTGGACCAGCAAACCCTCTCCCCCATCATTTCTCCCTAATGGGCCCTTGAGCACTGCATGGGGCAGGGCGCTTCCCCCACGGCCCAGCCTGGCCGAGGAGAGGCTAAGCGCGGCAGGCGAAGGAGGCAGAGAGGGCCGGAGAGAGAACAGCAACCCCCATCCCTCCACTGCACTCCCCGCAGCAAGGCCCAAGCCCAGTCCCCAAGGTGACGTAAGAGTCGACGTTGCTCCTGCGAAAAGTACGCCAGCTGCTCTGTACTGCGCTCCACCGCAGCGTGCCCTCCCTGTCCGATTCGCAACACGGAGGAACCGGCACGCAGCACTTCCCTACCCAGAAGCTCTCCAAGAAGTACACCATCATCACGGCCCTAAGCGAGCCCAGCCTCAGCCGCCGAGATGCAACAGAGAAACAGGCGCTGCCACGGCGCACCCCCCTTTCCGTTACGATGCAACCAACTCCTTCCACACAGCTTCGCGACCCCTAGTCCCGCGCATGTGCTCAGCTGCCGTCAGGCGCCGTGGCTCCTGCGCAGGCGTGTCGCATTCCCCCGGGTGGAGGAACGACTACCGCATACCCAGAGCATTGGCCCCACTTCAGTTTAGAAGTGGTATCTCAGAAGTGAAGAAACTCTGATCTCTATAGAAGTATGAATATACTTGCATAAGGCACATAGAAATCTTGAGTTAAAATCCCTCTAAAATGTTCAGTTACCACTAAGGAGTGACTATACTGAAGGCTAGAATGCATATGAATTACTTGACACCCAGGAGAATAGATTCATGCTGTTTGAAGTGGCTTCATAACTAAGCATCTTTTCATCGGCATATTGTTGGGAAAATCTTTAATTGTAACAATTATTGTTTAAGTCTTGTGAATTCCTTTAGATTTAACCGACAGTGCTTAGTCCTGTATTAATATGTGCAAGTGGTTACCTTAACCCTAAAGACTGTGGGCCTGAGCAATGATGATAAGAAGGTATATCTTGGCCAGACCACATTGCTGGGATGCATTCAAAGAGAAGAAACATTTTTGTAGGCCTGTGTCTGAAAAAGGATAATTTGAGGAATGGATGTTCCCCAAATGACCAACAGAGACCCTCAAAAGACCCCCTACTGTAAATAAGCTCTGAGAAGTGATTTATGTAAATTAGAAAAATGGCCAGGAGACCAGCTCCTTTCAAATGGCCTTTATTGAAATCAGCTCTTTGGGGTGGGAAGCCCGAAGGGTTGCGCGTACCGCTGCTGCCGGAGGAGGAGGAATGGAGGAGCTTTGCCTCAGGGCAGAGCTGGGGCTTCCATCCTTACAAGAGTCCTTTTGAAGACAATGACCCGCTCGCAGTCCAGGGGTGTAACTCTAGTCGACTCCCATTCAGGTTATGGTGACCACATTCCGAACTGAAAAGTGCCGTGGGGGATTGCTCAGCCTTTTCTCAGGTGCAGTATGTTGTTGGTTTTTCGAGATGTCATGTAGGCTCGTTGTTTTAGAGGCATTTGGTGTCAAATGGGCTCTTGCGTCTTTCACATTTGCATATTCACGGTGGTTATCTCCCCCTCCATAGTGGCGGGCATTGTTTTGGGACGCAGCAGCGGCGGCATTTCCCGACCGGATAGGGAAAGTACAGTTGGGGGGGAGACAAGGTAATTTATTCTATTAACAATTAACACGAGATTTGACTTACAAACTTAGGAACAGCATCAACCAACAACTAATTTAATAAACTTAGGAACTTATTCCTAACAATTTAAATATGCAAATTAATTTGTGAGAATGTTTAGCATATATGTATGAGTTTCAGAAAATATAATGAATATGTATTAGTTACATAGATATAAACTAGTCTAGATAGCTGTGGTATGTGTGATAGGAGGAGATATCCCCTGCATGTCTGTGCCAAAATAAAGTAATGCCACTTTCTAATACTGAAATTTGAGAATTACAGAGTTTTATTCCGACTTTCAGTTACAATATGATAAGATCTTTCAAGGCATTTGATGACTACTAGGCACTTTATTAACAAAATGTAGCTTACCCTCTCCAGTACCCACTCTTACAGTATTTTAGTTTCAGTGACAGGCTCCTTAAAACTATATACTTCATCTAAAGTCAAAGAGTCTGAAGAAATGGTTTACTTCAAACCTTTATCTGCTTCAATGATAGTTCAGTTTTCCAGACTCTTCTTTTGCTTGATGTAGATTATTAGCCAATTTGGATCTTATTGATTGCTGGAATACAGATCCATTGAATTGCTGTCTGCAGCCAGTCTGTACCTGGACTGCTGCTTTTCAGTAAGAATATCTTTAGATATTCTTCATAAGAGTCAGCATTACTGTTCTCTTTATGGGATCCCAAAGAGTTCCTTATTCTACCTTAAGAAGATAATTCATTGTTCAAAACAGCAGTAATTTTTCATTATTGACTAAAAATAGAGGTCCAGATCTAAGTAATTATGTAAGGGGCTGCAGCTCACAGTCCTAGGCACACCAGTGGTTAAGTACTTTATCAAAATTTTATTTATGATTTTGTCAGCACAAAGCTTTATCTAAGATAGAATATGAGCTTACTTTTAAAAAAAATTTTTATGTTGTGCTCCCCCTCAAGGGAAATTCTATCAGTTCTGGTTTGAAAATCTCCCCTACCTCCTATCTTAACACTGATGTTCTTTGCCCTTTGTGCTGCAAGATATTAGGTAAGGCATGTAGCCGAACATTAAAGTCATCACGAAGAATCTGATGAATCCACAACTTATGTCAAATTTATGTTACTTAAAAACTTCCATGAAAGTCAAATGGTTAGGAAAAATTGAGTTCAAAAGTTTACAGAACAATACAAGTTCATCAGGCAAAAAAATATTAGGGTAAACTTAAGACAGCCAAATCAGTATTACTGATATAAGTCAGCATGACTCATTCTATATTATGAAATTTCAACTATTTTAACAAAGATACGTTCATGAAAGATAAACAATATAATTCTTAATTGGTATAACAATCACTGGTAACTGGCTATACCTTTAGTACACCACTTCCTGTAGCTCCACGGTAAATTTAGGAGTTACTTTCTTTCTAGGAACATTCTCCCAAAGTTATGGTATATGCAAAGTTTGCTAAGTTGCCAATGCCAAAACAGAAAAAAACTTCTGGACTCCTTTCATAGTTAAAACTTCTTTAAAAGTCTCAAGACTGTTAGATCTGGATCTCTCTCTTTTGATAATATGAGTAAGCATGTGCATTTTAAACAATAACAACATACTATAGGACTACATTTTTTAAAAAGTATGTAATGTATCAGTTTGCTTGACATAAGTGAGCAGCCTGCATTATAATTATTTTAGCCTTATGGAAGACATGACCATAGTACTTTTGCAGTCTGTGTTGCTATCTGTAAAAATATAGACCAGGGCAAACAGTGAGACAAAAGCTGCATGATCAGAGCTGAAGCTTTGAGATTGTTTTCCCAAATACCTTTTACATGGATGGATACTATGCTATGAAGGAAGGAGAGTCAGATTCCCTCCTACATTTCAGAGAGAAGTCCACATCTTCCACATTTTCAAAGGTATATAGCAATCCTTTAACTACTGCTACATCAAGATGTGCAACTACTCCAGTGCTGCAACAATCTACCGTCACAAAGGTATCAAACCCATTCTCGGGTTTTCAACAACAGCTTTCCAGAAAAATCCGAATGAAATGCAAAATCTTATACTTGAACTTTAAAGCAACCTGCAGCATATTTACAGTTACCTAGAAAACCACTTTGATAAAGGATGAAGATCAGGATCAGTAGTTATATTCTTAAGTCACACTGGAATTACCCTCAAAAAATTAATTTCTTCAGGAGCAAACTTTCTCTTAAAATCCATATATGATCATATAAAATCAAAGAATATCCTGAGTTGGAAGGGACCCATCAGGATCAAGGCCAACTCCTGGTCCTGCACAGGACACCCCAAGAATCATACCATATGCCTGAGAGCATTGTCTAAATGCTTCTTGAACTCTGGCAGGCTTGGTGCTGTGATCACTTCCCTGGGGAGCCCAACCACCCTCTGGATGAAGAATCTTTTCCAAATATCCAACCTAAACCTCCCCTGACACAATTTCAGGCCATTCCCTTGGGTCCTGTCACTGGTCACTAGAGAGAAGAGATCAGTGCCTGCCTCTCCTCTTCCCCTCATGAGGATGTTGAAGACTGCAATGAGGTCTCCCCTCAGTCTCCTCCAGGCTGAACAAAGTGACCTCAGCCGCTCCTCATAAGGCTCCCCTCTAGACCCTTTACCATCTTTGTTGCCATCCTTTGGATGCTCTCTAATAGCTTTATATCTTTCTTATATTGTGGTGTCCAAAACTGCACACAGCACTAGAGGTGAGGCTGCACCAGTGCAGAGCAGAGTGGGACAATCACCTCCCTTGCCCGGCTGGCAATGCTGTGCCTGATGCACCCCAGGACATGGTTGGTCCTCCTGGCTGCCAGGGCACCGCTGAGTCACATTCAGCTTGCCATTGACCAGAACCCCCCAGGTCCCTTTCTGTAGTGCTGCTCTCCCAGCCTCTTGTTCTCCTGTTTGTCTGCACATGTAGGGTTGCCCCATCCCAGGTGCAGAATCTGGCACTTTTCTTTGTTAAACTTCATACGGCTGGTGATTGCCCAGCTCTCTCATTTAATGAGTTCTACCAACAACAAAGGGCTGCTCTTAAATATTACCTTCCTATATTCTGTATGCTGATCTTGTCACCTGTCTCTAAAGTAGCACATACTGAAAAATCCTTTCTAAGGACAATCCTATTATGCACACTACTCCTTTTGAGACTGGGCTGGTTAAGAAAGTTCTAGATTACTGATTGCCTTGCTTTAAATGCTGCTGGATATAAAAAGATTGATACTACATAAATATATACAATTGTCATGGTTTTGGTTTGCCAAATTGAAATTTTTCAATCAATATCAAAGCAGGCTTAAGCTTAAAAGAATTAAAACTTTATTAACTAACACTAAAAGGAAGGAAAAAAACCCCAAAACCCCCAAGAATCAAAATGAAGAACAAGAATCAGAATGAAACTTTCAAAGCAGTTCTACTTCTCCCACCAACTATTCACTTTCTTACTTCAATATAAAAAGACAAAACTTCGTATTCTTAGTCAGTTATCACCCTTAAAATAATCATTTCTCAATTCATCAAGGAGAAAGGAGTCTCTCTTGAATACCATAGCAATTTTCTACAAGATACCAGTTCTCTTGCTCTCACACTTCATGAATGGCCTGCCCAGGGGGAAGAAAATTTGCCATTGTGAAGTCCCTTCCCATGAGACAGCCTTTACAGCTGCTCATGGGCCATATCAGCTTATAAGGGTACAGTTTAAGGATGTTTCTTCTAGTATAAAGCAAGAGTTCTCTTCATCTATCTCATCTTCATCTCAAGAAACAGAGGTCATCTTCTCTCAATGGGCAGAGGGCATCATCTCTCTCAGTCTTCCTCTCTTCAGATTCTCCAGTAAATTACAATTACATCAATTCACATCTATGACTAGAACTTTGCATCCCCCTAAAAACATTCCATACGTTACAGGGTATTAAGTCCATTCTCTATGGCCTTACAAGAGAAGTCCAACCTAACCAGGCCACTCCTTCAATCTTCCTCTCCATTTAGGATTCTTCTCTCACTTTCTCTGACCTTAGGTCTCATGCTGTGTCTTTTTACATTTCATCCGGTCTCTTCTTTCTCTCACTGGGCAAGATTCATGCTTTGGAAGTTTCATATGGTTAGGAAAAAAGTTAACACAGGCCACAGCCGGGACAAGGCATGAAGTAAACCCCCCTTGTCCCTCCCGAATTTCCCTACCTAGCTGTGTCGTGGGGAGGGCAGGGGAGCTCTTCATGACTGAGATAAAAGACCAAGGGCTGCTTTTCCTCCGGGATGGAGCTGGAGTTTATTCTTGGCTGGAGTCCAGGAGGAAAAAGAGGCAGAGGGGAGCTTCTCCCAGGTTCTTCAACTTTCAGGAAAGGGGCGGGGAGGCATGCAGCATCAGCTAATGAGATAACATTTCAGGGACAGGGAGGGGAGGGGATAAACATGTCACACTTGGGGGAGGGGTACATAGAAACACTTGGGGGGAGGGATATACATGCACTACCACATCTCCCCCTATTTTGTTATATAAAATTAGTGAAAGATAATGAGCTCATATGAATTATTGACCTGAAGTGGTCTACCAATTTCCATTTGCGGGCCGGTAAGGGTTCTTCTGGTCTACCAACTCTATATGGTTGACATCTGAGGTAGTTGAGATTAGCTTATTAATGCCTTTGTACAGTATCTTACTCAAACCCCCGAACATCAACGCTATTAGCAGGATAACAACTAGAAGTGACAGAATAGTTTTCACTACTGAAACCCACCACCCTGAGAGTCCCCAGTTTTTAAACAGTCCACTGAACCAATCTTTGGTTTCTTGCTTGACTTGTCCAATCTTGCTTGTCATTTCTCGGAGTGCAGCGTGGACATTAGGAGCTTTTGATGTCAGGTTCATGCAGCAGAAGCCCTCAAATTCTTGACACTTGTGCCCGTGAAATAAAAGGAGAAAGTCTATTGCAGCAGGATTTTGGAGCATGGCCTGCCTGGTTATTTCCTCATCTTCTAGGAGGGAACTTATGGCGTTTGATGTTAAATTTGATTGCTTAACTACCCAATATTCGAGATGTCCTAATTCTCCTAGGGCTTTGGCTGCAGCCACCCAAGGAAGGAATATAGAGGCAGCAATTCTTTTTGATTTGGACTAATGAAAAATTTCGGAGCGACAATCTGCGTCTAAATTTTCAACACTTCTCTTCTGAAATTTCTTAGTCGAATTATTTTTATGGGTCCATTCGCCAATTAATGTTTGATTGGGTGTTAGCAGCAATAGACGCCCTATGGTACACGGCCCTCCGAGGAGACAGGATGGAATCTTTGCCCATGCTCGGTCCCCACAAATGAGGAACAGTCCTTTAGGGAGGCTTTTGGGATGTGTGTGGGATGGGGATTGTGCCTTGATATGGCTTAGGACACTGCACCACCTTTTTGCTGTGAATTCTCCTCGATATTGTACTATGTTGTGAAAAGTTTTTTTATTGATTGGAGGACTGACTCTAAAGTGTATGCAGTATAATGCTGGAGAGGAACCGAGTAGTTCTAACTCCTGGGGTTCCTGGGCTGCCTTAGGTAAATGTGACAACCACTCCTCAACGAGGTTTTAAAACTCTGCTTCTATTTGAGTGTTGTGTGACTTATTACCTGGTTCAAGAGTCAGTGTACCAAAGCCATGTGGAAATTCATCATGCTGCAATGGGATTCCTACCAGGCAGGTGGACATAGGATTTTTCACTGCTGCAGTAGATAGACATATGTTTTCTTGCTGGAGTGTTTGTGCCAGGGTCACCCAAATGTTCCGGTGTAGCTGTGGGATGATCCACGCAGATGTCAAGGCATTCAGGGTGACCAGGATAACGACTTGGATAGGGTTTCTCGTGATACTGAGTGAGAGGTATATCTTTCTAAAAGTAAAAACAAACAGTCTAAAGAACATGATAAAGTTCCTGAGTCTGCTGGGAAGAAGCTCGAGATTAGGGGGATGTCTTCTCTTCCTCTCTGCACCGTCGTCTCTTCGAGGCAAGTTTTACTTGGTTCTCCTCTTCTTCAGCTGGAGTGGGACTTTTGGGAACAAAAGGTTTTACCCACTTCTGGGGTATCCACCGTGGGCCTGAGGGGGTGGAGACGCAGGCGTACCCACAGCCCCAGGAGACCAACTCATAGGGTCCTTTGATTTCCCAGGTTTCTGTGTCTTTAATGAGAACCGGTAGGCATTTTGCTGTTTTGAACTGCTCACCACTGTTAAAGTGACGTGTTACCGGGGGTTCATGTTTTCAAAAGAACAATTCAGAAAATTGATAGTAAACATAGCTTTGCAAAGTTTTTGCTGGGGGGACATCCATGCAGTTAAGCTGCTTTGTTTCTCTAGGATTTGTTTGAGGGTTTGGTGGGCTCGTTCAATGACCTCTTGACCTGTGGGGGAATAAGGGATGCCTGTATTGTGTCCTATTCCCCACTGCTGGACAAACTCAAGGAACTCATTGGAAGTATACGCTGGGCCATTGTCAGTTTTAATTTCCTTAGGGATCCCAAGCACTGCAAAGGCCTGCACTAGGTGCTGTTTTACATGTGCCGCCTTTTCTCCTACGTGGGCAGAGGCATACAGTGCGCCAGAGTATGTGTCAATACTTACATGTACATACTTCAGGCGTCCAAAATGGGAACATGGGTTATATCTGTTTGCCATATCTCGCAGCTCTGAAGGCCTCGGGAGTTAACTCCGATACCAAGCTGTCTTGGTTTGGAAAGACAGGGACCAAAAAAAAAAAAAGGGAAACTTCCCTTGGGGTTTGTTATAATTCCAAAATTGAAGGAGAGGTCTTAGGCAACGATAAGGAGGGTAGGAATAACAGTTCTTTACTAGTTAGTCTAACAAGGTAAATTAACAATAATTACAATATTGACAACAAACAGAACTAGAGGAGAAAAAAAATCAAAACAACAAATCAGTCACAGTTTTTCCTCTGGTAACCCCCCACCCCCCTCAGTACCGTCACAAGCTAATAGGGCTAGCAGCAGCTCTGGGAGGGTGAGATGATTCCGAGGGTTCACAGTGGCTGGAGCTGTTGGAAAAGTGTCCCGGCTGGCAGGGGCTGCAGAAACACAGCGTGGGGAGACCTCGAGCAGAACTGAAGAAACCGTGGGTGCAGGGCAGGGAGGAAACGGGTTCCCAAAATCCCGGGGGACACACGAAGAGACAGTGTTCCCACGGAGTCCCAGGTGAAGGGAAAAATGGTGAGAGCTCTCTGCCTCCCCTAGATGAGCAGCCCTGGCCGTCCCCCCAGAGCAGAAAACTGCCCCGAGCGAAGTGGAATCAATGTCTCTGGGTAGCTGCTTCCTTTGTTTGTTCCCGAGCACCCATAAGTACCGAAAAGCACCCAGCCATTAGCTTCTTAGCAACTTCTGGGAAAAAATTCTATAAGAAATCAACCCAACCCCCAACACAAGCGATGGCACGGCCTGGAGCTGGCAATTGGGACAGGTAGCTACAATAGCTTTAGCCTGGCTCCGTGTAAGGTGGAATTGGCGAACTAGCCCTGGCACATTTTGATGGTATTTTTGATGACTCATTTTTGCTTGTTGGAAAATGTCTGGAAGAGATGCTTTTTCAGCAGGGGCAGCAAGAAGGTCTGCCTGTCTGTTGCCCTCTGTGATTTCACCTGTCAAATGAGTGTGTGATCTTACATGCATAACGTAAAATGGGTGCTCCCTGTGTGACACCAAACATAACAGCTTTGAAATCAGCTGAAAGAGATGTTCATTCTCAATCTCTTTGAGAACTGCCTGTTCAGCTCGGGACACTATCCCTGCCACATAAGTTAAGTCAGTCACCAGGTTAATTGGCTCTGAGAATTTCTCAAAAGCTCTCACCACAGCATCCAGTTCAGCTATTTGTGGGGGACCCCTCCACAAACTGAATGCCAGCTTCCCAAAGCTGGGTCTGTGGGTTTCTCCAAGTCATCACCGACTTGTGAGATGTCCCTGATGCATCTGTGAACACTGTGAGAGCCTTGAGGGTCCTTTGGCTCCTTTTCTCCTGAGGAATGAGGTGGAACTCCACGTGGAAAAGCTTATGTGAAGGGCAGTGGACCGAGATCTGTCCCCTGAAGCTGTCCAGAGAAAACTGGAGGTCAGCATTACTCTGGAGAAGATGTTCTAACATCCCCTTTGTTAATTTCTCAGGAGAGCCTTTTCCTTCCTTGGAAAGTTTCAGTGGAAGGTGTATGCATGCAAAATCATACCCTGATAGCTCACTCAGTCTCATTCTAGCTTTCCAAATTAGCTGAGCCATCAGCTCTTGTGGCTTAGTGATGGTCTTGGATCGTTGATGGGAGAGGAAGGCCCACTCTAGGATTGAGAGAGAGTTCTTCTGCCCCTCGACCCACTGAAATATTAACCCATGCAGGTGTGGTAGCTTTCCCAGAATAATAAACCTGAAAGGTAACTCCGGATTATAGCGGTTAGCTTGTCTCTCGGCTAAGGCTTTTTCCTACCTTTTTGAATGCAGCCTTTGCCTCTGGGGTCAGTTCCCTGGGAGAGGTTAACTCTCTCTCCCCCTTTTAACAAATTGAGGAGGAGACTCAGTTCTTGGTTAGTGACACCTAACCAGGGTCTGACCCAATTCAACGAAACACACAGTGCATGAAGATCCGCTAGGGTTTTAGGATTAGAATTAATTTGTAATTTTTGCTGAGCAATTGTCCGTGCTGTGATTTCCAGGCCCAGGTATTTCCAAGGTTGCATTCTCTGAACTTTGTCCTCCTGTAATTGAAATCCAGCAGAGGTTAAAATTTTAACCACTAGGTCAAGTGTACTTTCTAATACAGTGTTATTGGGTCCACACACCAGGATATCATCCATTTAATGAAGGATGATGGCATCGTTGCATTGCACATGCACTGGAGACAGCAGTGAAGCTACATAATGCTGGCATATCTAAGGGCTGCATTTAAGGCCTTGGGGTAAAACTCTCCAATGATAACGCCTCATAGGAGCTTCCCTGTTTATAGAGGGGACTGAGAAAGCAAATCTTGGGGCATCCTGAGGGTGTAGGGGGATGTGGAAGAAACAATCTTTGATGTCCAGGACTGCTAGTTGCCAATTTTGTGGAAGCATGGTTGGTGAGGGCATACCAGGTTGGAGTGAGCCCATGTCCTCAAGGACATTGTTTATTTCTCTAAGGTCATGAAGAAATCTCCACTTGTCTTTCCCTGGCTTTTTTTATCACAAAACCCGGGGAATTCCAAGGGCTGGTAGTTTCTTCAATATGACCCTTTATTAATTGTTCTTCAACTAGTTCATTCAGCGCCTTCAGCTTCTCTCTACTGAGGGGCCACTGCGGTATCCAGAGAGGTTTATGGCTGAGCCATTTTAACTTGTGGGTCAAGCGCATTGCAGTGGCCCCCTCTAAAAATCCCGGGGGGTCTTGGGGATCAGTAATTTTACACCCCATTGGCACATGGTGTCTCTTCCCCATAGGGGGCACTTGTAATCAGAGACAAAAGGACGGACGTTAGCAATCTGACTTTCCGGACCTTCGATTTGCACTATGTTTTTAGAAATTTTTGCTGAGTACATTCCCTCTATACCCTGGATTTTTCCTGCTACAGGTTGTAACTCCCAGTTCGATGGCCAGAACTTTTCCGGTATGATGGTTACATCTGCTCCTGGGTCCAGCAGCCCTGTCACATGCTGGCTTTCTGATCCACAGGTTAGGTTACAACCCATAATAGGTTTGTCTTCCCCAATTACTTCTGCCCAGTAAACATCAGGGATTTTAGCGCTTGTTGGGATCCCCATTGGAACCGGGATTGCCTGGGCTATTATCTGTCCTTTGGGGAGAAAAAACTGTGCGTGAAGACAGCAGGCTAGAAGTATGAGCTCTGTAATGTCTCCTTTTATAGTCATAGGAGCCACTTCAATTTCCCATGGTGTGTGTGATGTATCCCCAATAACAAAGTAATTACCGTCCAGGTCCTTGAGCCATGCTGTCAGATCAGGTGTATTTTCAGGCAAGTCTACCGCAATGACTATCCAGTGCTTAGATCTGAAATTAAATGCTTTAGAGGTTATTAATCTAAACCGACCAAAAGGTTTCCAAGCTTTAAAATAAAGACTTTCCCCATTACAACTGTTATGTTCTCCTGCAGACCCACTCCCAAAATTCCCCTTTTTTGTTAAAGGACAGAGACTGGTTCCCCCTTCATTTATGTCATGGCGCGAGGTGGGGAAGTGCTGTAACTTGAGTTTTTTGGCAAGCTGGTATTGGGGTTTTGGTGTTGCCTTGACAGACAGTTTTTAGCAAAATGTCCTGGCTTTTTGCACTGGAAACAAATGACACGCTGTAGCTGATCAGATGTCATCTCTTCCCTCCTTGTTTCAGATATAACAGTAGCAGCAGTTCTTTGGTTGGTCCAAGCAGGCTTTTTCTCCTGTGAAAACAATTCTGCTTTCCTCGCACAGGCTTCTATCATCTGTGCAAGGGTCAGAGTGGGGTCGACCGGCATGCCTAGAATCACCTTGCGACAACATTTCTCTGAGCTATCTCTTTGGTTAATTCTGCTTGTACAACAGAGTCTTCTACCTGGCGGGAGACCTGTTCTCTTAAGCCGTCTAAGAACTGCAAAAACCCTTCTGAAGGCATTTGTTTGACATTTATGTAACTTCCCTTAGTTTCAGCTGTTGGTAGTTGGTTAAAAGCTTTTTCTGCAGCTGCAGTAATTTTATCTAGCACGGCTTGTGGCAAAGCCCTTTTTTGGTCATCAGGTTTATCCCATACTCCTTCACCGCATAAATGGTCAAAGGTAATAGCATTGTTTAACAAATCTACATCTAGGTGATTGGTTTGTAACAATTCTTCAAGTAGGCGTTTTTAGAAACCATTTCCATGTGTTCTCCCATAAATCAAATTCAGAGGGTGTAAGCAAACATCTGAAAAGTTCTTTAATATCTGTGGGAACCAAATCATTGTAAGTTAATGTAGTTCTAATCATACTTTTAAATATTTCACTGTTATGGCCAAATTCTCTTTGAACTTTACAAATTTCCCTTTTGTCTTGATATGTGAAGGGTTTATAGCATCTGTTTTGTGGCCTTGTTCCTGTAAAACTCACAGGGGCCACAGTAGGGAAAAAACCTGAATCCCAGTTCCCAGGTTCCCCATTCCCAGGAATTGTACCAGTTTGGGCTGGCAGAGGCTTGTCCCACTTGGGAGCTGGGGAGGGGTAGTACTCCCCCATCCCTCAGGGGCACTGGGCCATGCCAGGCAGTGTGGCTCTTCAGTGGACACAGGCTGAGGGGATCCACCCTCCTGTCCCCCAGGGCCATGCAGGCTGAGCACCGCAGCACAACCACACCCGCCGTTGGAGTGCGGTGGGGGGATCTCACTTCCCCACTCACTCCTGGGCCCACCCCCAAGACCCTGGGAGCCAGGAGTGGCTGCACCCCTCACCCCCAGCCCAGCCCCCAGCCCTGTCCCCTCCTCCGGCTCCTGCCCTGTTCCCGGCCCTGGCTCCCCCCCTGTTCCTGGCCCCGGCTCTACCCCCCGCCCCATTGGAAGCATTCAGTGGGGAGGAGTCGCAGGGTGATGTCATGCAGGGTGGGCACCCAGAGAGAGAAGGCTTGTCCTGGAAACGGAATGGATTATGGGAGGAGAGGGGCTTGAGGGCGGGAACCTGTGAGAGGAAAGGGTTATGGGAATGATGGGAGGGAGAGGGGAGAGCACGTGGTCGGCGTCATGACGGCATGGCACATGTTTGGTGCTCTGTGGGGATTCCACCCTGCTCCCCCTCCCAGCAGGGAGGATAAGCCATGCTTTTCGGGATTCTCTGCAGGAAGGGAAGGGTATGGAAAGGAACTCCCATCTGCCTGCGCAAAGCAGACAGAGTTATTTCGGTCGGACGAGTGTCTGAATTCCGAGAGGCAAGCACCTTGAACCCTCGCTAACTGTGCTTCAGACAGTTCCTCTGACCGGGGAGCAGAGGTGGGGGGGCAAGGGAAGGGAACTAAAGCTTTTTCTAATTTTTTCTCGTTGTGTTTTTGTAGAATTTCTTTTTGAATTAAAAGGAACAGTGGGATGTATTTACAAACCGTGTTCTTTCCCTGTTCAACTTGCATAGTTAATGCTTGTCCAATTTGGTCCCATTCAGAGAAGGAATCAATATTCAAATCAGGAAAATGCAATAATACCCATTTTAGGAATTTTTTCAGCTTATTTTTTGAGAAAGTGATGTTTCCAGCCTTTAAGATATTTTTAATTTGGGAATAATTTAACCTTTGCTGCGTGGAAATATGAGAACCTATGGCCGGTGTTAGGGCTTTCCTATGCAGCTTGAGTCTACTCTTTTTACTACCGAGAAAAAGCAGAAAAAAGACCCAAACCGCAGTTGGAGCATAGTAGCCGGAGATGCTCGACTGGCACCCCCCACACACACCGTGTGTGTTACCACGTGGCTCGGCCGATGCTGCTGCTGGGGGAGCTGCCGCTCCAGCGCTGGTATCACCACCATCGTGCCCTGCTAAAAACCGCACTACAACCACCACGGTCCTCTGTCCCGGGTTCTTACCTCTCCCTGAAGAACGCGGCGTGTCTCAGTATTGTATAAAGGTCCTCAGTTCAGGCTGACTCGTGTTCTCTGCAAGGTACCAGCCCAACCTCCGTCAGTGAGCTGGCGGGGTAGTTGACGATTCCAAAGCTTATTAAAACACCGGTGCGGTGTTTTCCAGCTGTCCCGTGGGGTCCGGAGTGCCTCACATTGGGCGCCCACTGAAGTAAACCCCACTTGTCCCTCCCAAATTTCCCTAGCTAGCTGTGTCGTGGGGAGGGCAGGGGAGCTCTTCATGACCGAGATAAAAGACCAAGGGCTGCTTTTCCTCCGGAATGGAGTAAGAGTTTATTCTTGGCTGGAGTCCAGGAGGAAAAAGAGGCAGAGGGGAGCTTCTCCCGGGTTCTTCAAACTTCAGGAAAGGGGCGGGGAGGCATGCAGCACCAGCCAATGAGATAACATTCCAGGGACAGGGAGGGGAGGGGATAAACATGTCACACTTGCGGGAGGGGTACATAGAAACGCTTGGGGGGAGGGATATACATGCGCTACCACAAAGGCAGTCACGTGATGAATTGCAATTGTGCTGGAGCTGGGCCAGGATCTCAAGGCCTGCTATGTTCAATTCCAGCTGTGCTGAGAGAGGGAGTTTAGGATCTTTTTTTCAGCCCGTTCAAGTCTTAGCTGTAGCATGCCTGGGCTGATTGCTCCCCCTTTCCCTGCCCAGCAGCTGCCAGGCCTGGCTCAGCCCCCACTTTGCTGCGTGGGCTGTCCTGGATTAGCAAATCTCAGCATCTCGGGACTGGAGTAGCCGGCCTTCCCCCCCCCCGCCCCGCCTCTCCTACCCCTTTGCCTGGCTAGGGGTGCTGGGGGAGGGTAGGGGGAACCTCCGCCCGTCCCAGCCATGGGAAGAAGCCGGGCTGGGCCTCCTACCTCCGACACTACCGGAAATCAGAAGGCCTAGATTTCCAGAATCTCCCCTAAAAATGTACATTCACAAAGGTGTATCAGCTCTTCTCATTGGTTTAATCATCTGTCAATATTACAAAATTGTCCAATCAGGCTAAACCAGGACAATAATATAAAAAGAGAGAGAGCAACTTTTTACATAGGCAGATAGTGAAAAGACAAGGGGGAATGGTTTTAAACTAAAAGAAGAGAGATTTATATTAGACATTAAGAAGAAATTAATTACTCAGAGGGTAGTGTGCCACTGGAACAGATTGCTCAGAGAAGATGTGGATGCCCCATCCCTGGAAGGGTTCAAGGCCAGACTGAATGGGGCTTGGAGCAGTCTGGGATAGTGGAGGGTGTCACTGCCCATAGTAGGGGGGTTGGAACTAGATGATCTTTAGGGTCCCTTCTAACACAAGTCATTCTGATTCTATGATAACATTCTTTTCATTTAAGATGCTAATACTCTACTCATCTTGTTTGTATATAGTAGTAATTAACCTCAGACTGAGGCCTGAGTCAATAGTAAAATATTTGTTCAAGTTCCCCCTTGACAACAGCATGCTCTAAAACAAGTACCCCATGACAGAATGGGAGTGGGGAGGGCTATTTAAATGAAGACAAGACCAAAACTATACCCTGTCTTCCCAGTCACTGGTTTACTCATGTCTTATAGCCAACAGGAACTGATCTCTTTTCTAATCAAATCAGTCTCTACACACCTACTGTGCTGTCAACAGCTATTCCATGGTCTTCTCTTTCTGGAGTCAGAAATTGAAGTCCTTATTTAAGCAGACTTTCAGCCAAATATGCAGTAATTAATTTCTACTATACATGTTATTATGAATTTATTTAGTAGTTATATAATGATAATGTATTTTATTGAATTTGTTACAATACAGAAGGTCCCCGTGCTAGACATGTAGTTGTCTAGATTGTTTATATGTTATTGACCAACTGTAAATTTTGGAAGCAAACATAAAGCAATCAAATCGACATGGGTAAATTTTGTATAGGGAGCTACTACTGTTAATTTCATACTTTCATTTTAGGGACTTCAGTATCAGGAAGTTAAATAAGTTTAAGAACAGACCTTTAAACAGTTTGCATTATCACCCCATAAAAGCTAGATAAAATTAGACTAAGACTATTGCAAGATTTGGTTCAAGGTCTTGAATAATTTTCATTTAGTTTTAGCTTATTCTAATTTGTACCTAATTATTGACAAACACAAGTAATGAGACTGACACCACAAAGCCCCATTGAGAAGTGAGAACAATATAACACCATACATCTACTAAATAAGTGAGCAGCAGAGGAGGATGACACCATAAATTTACCAAACAAGGAGATAATGCAGGAACAAAATATTGATAGCAGGAACAAACTATTGATAAGACCAAACAAGTCTTTGGCTTGAACTTATGTGCTAACTTTAGTCAGATAACCAGCATAGCAAAATTCACATTTATAGAAGCCCCTTACTTGCATAAGCTCCTTCCTTATAGAGCATGTGTGATAAAATAAATGGGTACTGTGTCTTTAAGTGAAAGTAAAAAAGTATTTAGCCAATGAATGTAGTTTTAGATTATTGCATATACTGGAAGTTATGATCTTTCAATGTTTGAAGTTTATGGAAGTGGATAACCAGCATACTGAAGGTGTGCCAGCTTTGTGGATTCATCACCCAGCACCCATCTCTGTGCAGACATGAATTAAACAAATACCTTGACTGTGTGTGGATTGGCTTCTTGCACACTGGGTAGAATCTATATTTGGGACAACATCCTCATTTGGTCAGATTTAGCTACCTAGCCTCATCTGTTTCAAACAAAAATATAGGCAGTGTAACATTTCTCAGTAGTAGAGCAGTTACCAGCATCATCCCATGAACATTAATTTCAGTTCAGGTAAACCTCCTATGTCTACATTTATCAGCCCCCAAGCAGCATAAAAAAATCTAAACTGAACTGACCTTAACTTAACCAAAGATCATTTTCATTCACAAAAAAATTAAAATCCTCCTTATTCAAGAGACTCCAGAACTTACATGTGTGAACCAGAAGAGTACCCTACTGAGTCAGACAAAACATAAGCTAAACATGACATTTTCATCTTTCATTAAAAATTGGAGTGCAACATATATATTTTAACAACTTTATTAACATATTCAAGCAGATTGGCATCCACATCTATTATGTCACATCATACAAATGTAGATATAAAATTACTACAATACAATATAGATTCTCTGCATGATTTAAAATATTTGGTGGCCCCAAAAACTCTAAAATTCAGCAGCTTATCAAAAATTAAAACAGTATTCTATTTAAAATGAAGTTCTGTTAGTAATTAGGCAGACTTCAAGAAATATCACTTAATTTAGTAGTTTGAAAGGTTGCAGGAGGATATGTTTGAAGGATACATTCCAACATTGTGGCAGACACAGAAACATCAGTTTTAAAGCTTTCAAGCAAAACTCATACAACCTAAGTTATCAGCAGAAAGATCAGTCATCTTTAATTTTAAATTATTTTCTATACTGCATCAAATTGAAAACTTTAGAAGTGCTCAGTATTAGTAAGTCAGCCATATATAGCTATCTATTTCTTCCCATGAAAAAAGAAAGTATTACACTGAAGATTTCAACAGCCAAAGAAACCTGCTTACACACATCTTTTTTTTCTAATCGCTTTCCCACAAAGATCACCTAGGTCTTCTCAGTTTTGTTTTTTACCCAAAGTAAGGAATTATATACCTTAGGTGAAAGTAGCACAATAGAACCAGCTTATACAAGTGTGATATACTATAAGCACTGAATTCTTTGAGATGCAGACTTGACTTACTGAAAAAGTATAGTGTAACACCAGATAGGGATCCACCTTTTATAGACACTTTAACTGCCCTCACAAATACATTCAAGTAAGTATCCTTATTATTTTAGGAGAATATACTCAACAAGGCAAGCAACAAGAGTACTCACCTCAGAGTTTTCCATTTAAACTAATCTAAAACTGGCTTGCTCCAACCATTATGTGGAAAGAGCAAGCATCAGTGTCAGACAAAAAAATGTAGACTGATGGTGCAAGTCATTCTGGTGAATGCATAGGTGAGTGAAATACACAGCTACTGATCAAGCTTTACTTACTCAAGATGAGGTTACTGGAAATATGTAATATATCACAAATATATATGCAAACCATATCAGCATTACCTGAAGTAACTGCAAGATGTTTTGCAATTTGCAGCAGTCATTTTAGAGCTTAACATTTATCTAAGATAAAAAGTTACTCATTAGACCCTATGTAGAAGCTTTATGCATTTATGCTCATAAAAGAGAGAGCATCAAAGCAATTCATGTTAATTTGCAACTTCTTTCCTTGACAAAATCTGAAAGAAAAGATTTCTAACACAATGTTACATTTAAAGCATTTTTCAAGAAATGTTTCAGTTATTTGAATATGGATGCATTCTCCTCAAGGGAAGAATATTTTTGCACTTTTATCTGCTAATACATTCAATATGAATAAAATAGGTGAAGCAAAAGTCATTATTGTCCAACAGTAGAAGGTTAATTTAGAGTAAGTTTAAGACAGAAGAGCTCCGTATTATGAAATACATAAACTGATATAATTAAAACAATTTTTATAAGCATGTGTTCTGAACAAAAAGAGTACAAGAGTATTCACCTGAGATAAAGCTAGTATTTGAATATTTCTAAGTAGCAATGAGTTTAACTTGAGTAAAACCACTTGAAGCTTTAAAATATACATTTTATTATTATACGATATATGCAGTATAAGTAATTAAAATTGATGCTTACATAAAAGTTCTAAAAAGTCTCTCACCAAATCCACAGTGTATCATTAATTCTAGTTACAAAATTTATGTTGCTTCATAACTTTTAAAAATTATAATTATTATAAATTTTAAACTCATTCTTCCAAAACTGATCTTTTGAGTACAAGCTTTAAGGAGCAATAAACAAAAGCATAAGAATTAGCTCATTACAATTTAAATATATATATATATTTACCAATTTAGAAAATGAGCTTTGGAAAAAAATTATAAAATTCATTATATTTTCTTGCCCTGCTTAGAATAATGAACTATTCTAGTCAGTTTTTCTTAAATGAAGAGAGTTGTTTTCTGAATGTATAAAGAAAAATAATTAGTATTGAGTGTATAATTTCACAGCAATTTAGAACTGTCAAAAAGATGCATTTTATAAGGATTTTAAATATCCTTTCTGTTATCAACTTAGGTTGATCAGCAGCTTTTCTTCACTCTGAATCCTTCAAAAAGTTAAAATTAAAACAGGAAAATGACTTATATAAAAAACAGTAAACACTGACCTCCTGAGGCTCCTACAACAAAACTATTCAAGTAGAAAATCTACACCATTACTTAGCAGCGGCTATTTTTGTAGCTTAGCAGACTAACAGCAGTTTATTCAGTGTGGAAAGAGCAAATGAAGCCGACTTTTAGCATGCCAAGAGGCAGAAACACTGGAATGTAACAAACTCACAATTCTACCAATATAAATGTTCAGTCAACATTTAAGAACTGTCAAGCCTACACTACAAGAATTGAAATGCTTTTTATTTATCCCATGATGCAATAATTGAATTATAACTGTTAATGCTGATTCAGAACTTTTCTTGCCTCAGATTAGACCCTAAATGGCATTGCAAATCTATGCACTATATTATGCATTAGGAATATAGTTTATCAGCTTTAAAATATACCACAAGGGAACTTATACAACAGACTATTTTGTCAGTACTGTGTATTTCTACCTTAATTATTTTCTTTGCTTATACCAGATCAGTTCATATCTGTACAAATACCTACTAAAATACTATGTACAAAAGCAGTATCCTAAGGTAATGTGAGGTGAAGTAGGTTTATTTGGTTATAGGGGCTTTCTGAAATTTAAACAGTTTAGTTAAAGCCAGATTCTAGCTGTAATGCTACAGTATTGTTTAGGTAGGTTTTCTATTCTACAATTTGTTTTAATGTCATTACTCTGAAACTCTTCCCTAATGTTCAAATGCATTCAAAACTATAGCCAATTTGTGTCTAAAATAATATCCTTCTGTTTTTTTCTTCTTCCAAAATTGATTTCAAAGTGTTTTTAGTGACTAAAACTCTTACGAATTTTCTTCAGTGCTATGAGTTAAGAAAGAATTTTGTATTTGCTACCAAAGCAATGTAATTTGAAAGGCAGTTATCACATGCAAATTTGACCAAATTGAATAAATACTATGTACTAGCATTACTGAGTGTACTTCATACAGTACATGTTCAAACTATTTTTCAGGCATAATCCATTCATATTTGCAAACCCACAAAAAACAAGAAAGGATGAGGTGGAGAGCGGGACACATTTAAAATGTGCATGTAAACACCCCCCCCCCCCCAAACTCTTAAAACAGCATAACAGCATTTATAAGTCCACAGTCATACAGCTCAAACTTCAGTGCAATGGCTAAATCATTTAACACTCAAACAGAACCATGCAAAGAGCAGCAAGTTCTTAAAAAAAACCACACAAAAACTTCAAACAAACAAAACAACACCCCCCCCCCCCAAACAAACCACAAAACACGAAAAAACCCCAAACCCCAAACTGTTATCCAGTGTCCAATTTTGCAATGCAAAGGTGAGAAAAGAAATCTATAAAAAGGCTGTTATGGCTTAGTTTTGTTTTGCAGGTTAATTATGCAGCACTTGAAAAATGGAAAGGTGAGGTTTCACCTCTGATCAGCACAGTTAAGTCTCTCCATTTTCCTTTAACATCATGGGATACTCTTTAGGCAATCTAAATACAGACTTGCCATTTTCAGATAAACATAAGATCAAGTTTACCAGTTAGGATTTCACATTCACAGTACATAAGAAAATACACATTGAAAGAAAAGTAAAGGATTACCTTAACAAAGATTTATTCACAGGAATACATGTAAGTAGAGAAAAAAAGGAAAAAAAATCAACAGAAAGACTAAACAAATGAAATTAAGAGGATCCAAACCAACTGCCACTCTTTAGCTTTAAACTTGCACCCTTGTGCATTTAATTATATCACAAAGGGCCACCAACACATGCCAATACATTATAGATACCCTGCATTTACATCCACTAACTTAAACATCTCTAAGATCATGCTGTGAACAAAAATTAAGCATAAAAGGTAATACACTGAGTGGGAATAAACACAAATATAGCAATTGTCATCAACTTCTACAATTGTCTTTATGTGCGAATTAACATTTATGCAGCCTTTAACGGGTCTTACCATGTAACTCATTTTTAGAGATTCTGCTAAAAATCACTAGCATATAACCATGCAGAAAGCACATCACACTGACAGCACAGAGGCAAATATTTTGCACAGTTATATCAGCTTTCCATTGTGCAGGTTACACACAATACAATATGAATCTTAATCTTAACAGATCCTAAAAAGGTATTTCAAGGCCTAATTGTTAACTACAGTACTTTATAACTATATTCTTAAAAAAAATAAGATCCACAGAATCTCAAAAAAAATTTTAACTGCAGGGCTATATTGAATTGGTAAACTGCAACCTAAGACTGGTGCCACATAGGTAAATGTATACCAGTTTCACTCTATGTGATGCAAGCATGCTACTTTCCCACTAATTTAAATTACCTCTGATCACTATGAGCCGGAATGCATGCCTGAACCTTAAACTGCATGTTAAGAATAATGCCTTACTCTAGAAATTAAAGCTAATTAATTACAATAACCAAATGATGCTACTTTAATTTTTTAAATGCAAAAATTAAGATGTGAATCTTTCCTTTGATTTGCCCCTCCCCTTACCCCAAAAATGAAAGGAGTGACTCATTTGCAGCTTGCAGGTTACTTCATTTTGTCCAGCTTAACCTCTTTTAATTTTCGACGGGCTTTCTATATTGTACACTGCAAGTGCCTGCTCCCAATACTGACACAAGCTGCATTTGAACTGTATTAATTTAATTTGAGTTATTCATTAACATGCAAATTATCTAGGAGTCCCATTAAGCAGGATGAAGTAATGTAGAAAATCCTTACTTTAAAAAAACATAAAAGAAAAAAGCCTTTTACTGCCTGTGACCTCCATTTGTAGGTTTCCTTTATTGTGCGTAAAATAGTTTTCCTCTTTATGTATCCCTATGGTTCAATTATATGGTTCTTATTTTGGTACAAATAATCCAGAATGTGCTGTTTTGTTAATAGACTTTTTTTTCTTCTTCACATCCAGTGCAGAGTTGTAATAGGAGACTATTTCCACCGACAAAGGCTCCAGATGTTAAAACATTTCCCAACATCGACTTAATACAGTGACAGCAACACTTCCCTCCCACCCCTCCCAGTAGGGTTGGGACTGTACTGTATTCCCTACTGGTTTACCCTTCCCCCCAGTAAAGGGTAACATTTTCCCTGGGTGCAGAGTCTCCCTCATAGTCTCCCAGACTGAAGGACCTGTAAAAGGAAAAGATAGAGGTATAGTTAAATCTTATCTTGAACCTTAACTGACAGATAAGTGCATAAACAAAGAGCTTTTTGCCTTTTTTAAGTGGTAGGTGACAACCTTTAATGTAAAAACAAATTTAAGCCTACATTTTCCCTTTTAAGAAAAGAGCCCATTTGTACCAAATGAAGCAACACCATATAATTTAAAGCTAGACTGATAATTCCACTATTGTGGCTTAGATTTAAGACAAAAGCAGTCCTATATATTCTAACAAGCTTTTGTGTCTTTTTAGTATGAGATTATGAGGCAGTTTGAGAAAGAATATTAAACATACCTTCTACTAACCTAACAATTTCACTTTTAGGTGGATTAAACAAGATGTTTTGTACTAAGGAGACACTATGGCTGAGACTAATTGCCAGTTTTACCACTTTGGAATCCTCTCCATTAGGATGAAAAAACCCAGTTATTTCAGAACTAAAATTCCCTAATTTATAAATATGTAAATGCTTGAAAAAGTTTTATTTTTTAATCCATTGTTCAGATAAAAAAGTAATTCAATTTCCTATGTCACTGACTGACAAATGTTAGGCTGACTTTTAAATAGTTGTCCATTCAACAATAAAACAGAATTGCATAATTCACTCATAATTCCAGCACAAAAATTCTAGAGCAAGTATCAAATTTATATAAAGACTGAATGAATAAACTTAATTTGCCCTCTTTTTCTGGGTAGTATAATAATCTTTTCACAGTATCACACTACATGTGGAAAGCTTAATTTATACATTGTGAACAAACAGCATACAAAGCAAGGTGGTATAAGAATAAAAGTATTCTAGAGTGCACAATCACTGCTCTTTTCTGAAGTTGAACCATTCTCCAGACAGAACTATAACAATTGTGAATTGGTGCATAAAGTGGAACATGGAAATAATAAACACGTCAGCATGCACAAAACATCAATGTCTACAGTCAGGAAAGTTACAGATTACATACAACACCAGACCTGCTGACAGGATGCATTTTTCTCAGAGGGGAAAAAGGGTTTTTGCACTGGAGTTAGTGGGGCTCATTGATAGAGCTTTAACTAGACTGAAAAGGGGAAAGGGACAAAGCCAGGCTTGCCAGAGATGATCAGTGGGATAGCACACCCAAATCTGAGGGACTGAGTGCCAGTGAGATTCTTCAATCAGCCACACAAGGTATTTGCTACAATGAACCACACTTGAAATGTTTCTGTACCAATGTGCACAGCATGAAGAGCAAGCAAGTGAAGCTCAAAGCCTTGGCCCAGTCCCTGAGGTATGGTATCATTGTGTCCTAGTTTTGGCCAGGAGAAGGGTAATTTTTTACAGTAGCCAGCAGGGGGCATGGCCAGACCCTAATGTTATTTGATACCATCTCACCTCATTTGTGAAGGCCTCACTTGTGAGGGAAGTAGGGACCTGCTCTATCCTTACCAGGGGCACTCTCTCCTTTCCAGTGGAAGGTGAAATGGTCCAGTATTGTTTGACTTTCTATGTAAATCATTTCTTTGTCTTATACATTTTGTTACTAATATTGTTGGTGTAACTGTTTCCTTATCTTATTGCTGTTTGCAGTAAATTGTTCTTATCTCGACCTGTGATTTTCATCTTTTTGTGTCTCCAGTTCTCAACTCCATCCCTGGAGTGGGAAGGGGAAGGTGAAAGGGGGGCAGTGAGTGAGTGGCATCTACCTTGGAAGAGTCATGGTGTAGGCACTGAATTGGGGAGTACTATTCTAAACCACAACACAGTGGCATAAACGAAACCTGGTGGGATGAGTCCTGTGACTGAAGTGCCATGTTGGATGGTTACAGGCTCTTCAGGGAGGATAGGCAGGGCAGGCAAGGTGGGGGGTGGCACTGTATGCAATGGACAGGTGAATGTAGGGAGCGTGCAGTTGGCAATGGCACAGTTGAGAACCTCTGGGTAAGGATTAAGAGACAAACAAATAATGTGAATGTCTGTCATCAGAGGAGTCTACTACAGACCACACAGCCAGGACAATGACACCAATCATAGAATCATAGAATGTTAAGGAGTCGGAATGGCCATTAAAAATAATTTAGTCTCAACCCCCCCTGCCATGGGCAGGGACACCTCCCACTAGACTAGGTTGCTCAAGGCCTTATCCAACCTGGCTTTGAACACTGCCAGGATTGGGGCATCCACAACCTCCCTGGGCAATCTGTTCCAGTGTCTCACCACCTCCACAGTAAAAAATTACTTTTTAATATCTAATCTAAATTTCCTCCTTCAATTTGTACCCATTGCTCCTTGTCCAATCATTACAGTTCCTGATGAAGGGTCCCTCTGGCTTCCCTGTAGGCCCCCTTCAGATACCGGAAGGTTGCTATGAGGTCTCCACACAACCTTCTCCAGGTTTAACAGCCCCAACTTTTTCAGCCTGCCTCCATAGGCGAGGTGCTTGAGTCCTCTTATCAACTTAGTGGTCTCCTCTGGACTTGTTCCAACAGTTCTATGTCCTTATGTTGCGGACAACAGAACTGTACACAAGGGGGGGGGGGGATCTCACAAGAGCAGAATAGAAAGGGAGAGTCATCTCCTTCAACCTGCTGGTCATGCTCTTTTGAATGCAGCCCAGGATTCCATTGGTTTTCTGGGCTGCGAGCACACATTGCCAACTCATGTTGAGTATTTTATCAACCATCACTCCCAAATCCTCTGCAGGGCTGCCCTCAATCATTTTGCCTAACATGTAGATGTGTCTGGAATTGCCAAAATCTAGGTTTAAGGCTTCAAACTTGGCCTTGTTAAACTTCATGAGGTTTGCACAGACCCACCTCTCAAGCCTGTCCAGGTCCCTTTGGATGCTATCCCTTCCTTCCAGCGTGCTGACCACACCACACAGCTTGGTGTCATCAGCAAATTTGCTGAGGGTGCATTCAATCCCACTGTCCATGTCATCAACAAAGATGTTGAACAGTATCAGCCCCAGTACTGACTCCTGAGGGACACCACTCATCACTGGTTTCCACATGGACAATGACCTGTTGACCACAACTCTTTGCATGTAGCCTTACAGCCATTTCTTTATCCACTGAGTGGTCCATCCATCAAATCCATGACTCTTCAATTTGGAGACAAGGATGTCATACAGGAAAGTGTCGAATGCTTTGCATTAGTCCAGGTAGATGATGTCATTTGCTCTGCCACTGCTCTGTAGCATTACTCTGGGAGTTAATGAAAAACACCTCAAGGACAACAGTCATGGGTCACAGCCAGCACAGCTTCATGAGGGAAAAGTCCTGCTTGTCAAACTTAATTTCCTCTTACGAAAGATAATACACCTAGTTGACCAAGAGAAGTCTGTTCGGGATTTCTGTAAAGCTTTCAATATTCTCTCACAGTATCTTTCTGGACAAAACATCCAGCACACAGCTGGATAAACCAATCAAGCAATGGGTGAGCAACTGGTTCATGGGTCAGGCACAAAGAGTTATAGTAAATGGGGTTACATCAGGCTGACGACCAGTGACTAGTGGGGTTCCACAGGGCTTCATCTTAGGCTCATTTCTCTTCAACATCTTGATAAATGACTTGGATTCAGGACTTGAAGGGATACTAAATAAGATTGCTGATGACACTAAACTGGGAAGACGTATTGACTCCCTTGAGGGTAGAGAGGCTCTGCAGAGAGACCTTGACAAATGAGAGACCTGGGCAATCACCAGCCATATGAAGTTTAACAAAGAAAAGTGCCAGATTCTGCACCTGGGATGGGGCAACCCTACATGTGCAGACAAACAGGAGAACAAGAGGCTGGGAGAGCAGCACTACAGAAAGGGACCTGGGGGGTTCTGGTCAATGGCAAGCTGAATGTGACTCAGCGGTGCCCTGGCAGCCAGGAGGACCAACCATGTCCTGGGGTGCATCAGGCACAGCATTGCCAGCCTGTTGGGGCCTTTACAGGGGCCATAAGCCTTCAGCCAGTGTACAAGAGAATCCTGTAGTGTGTCTTTAATAACAAATTGTGTGAAGCAGAAGGAACAGAAGCTAGACAAAGGAATGTTAAACATAGCAGCCCAAGTTAGGAGGTTACCAGCAGAGAATCACAAGAAAGACAACCAAGATCATTAAAAAGTTCTGCTGGCAGCACAGGAGGGATGAAGCTGAACACCTGGAGGTTCGACCATGAACAGATATATTTTTAGCCTTTGGCACAAGCTATGCTGATTGTATCCTGCACGTACTCAAAACATATATAAGGTTTTACACTTGCTTAATAAATCGGAATCAGTTCCACATCATATTGGTGTGTCATCTGTTCCCTTCTCCGACACGGACCTCAACATTCTGGCGACCCCCGACGTGATGAAGGGGACAACGGAGTGATGCAGAGTGTCTGCTGAAGTTTGGAGACTGAAGTGATCCCACTGCGGTTGCGACCGGGCGTTCGAGAGAGACGCGGTTCCGTGCAGAAGAAGGCACGGGGAAAGTCTGTAATAGACACGAGTGGCCACGAATTCGACTGGTGAGTCGGCAGCCTTGAGCTGGAAATTGTGGGATGGGCAATGCTGTATCAGCCGTGGAGAAGGCTGCGATAGATGCCTTGCTCCGATTAAGTCAAAAGGCTGGGAAACCAGTCGATCGGACTTTATTGACTGATCTTTTGTGCTGGGCTACCCGTCATGGGTTAATAACTGATGCAGCCCAGATTTTTAAACTTGAAACATGGAAGAATATCGGTTTTGAATTGTGGGAAGCTGTGCAATGTGAGTCTAAAGAAGCAAAGAAATTAGCTGCTACTTATTGTCAGATCAGAATGTTAATAGAGCAATTGGAAGCGGAGGCTGAGTTAGAAGCGGCAGTGAAAGAGGTGTTTACTGTAGCAGAGGAAAAACTTCATACTGAGACGGCCGATAAATCAGTCAAAGACATAAATACTGAGCCGCTTGAGCTGCTTGAAACTAGCCCCCCTCTCCAGGAAGGTCATATCGCCGCTCCTGCACAAAAGGGTCCTTATGATGATTCAATACCACCGTGGGATGGCGTACCTGCCACTAGCCCCACTTCATCTGCTGTACCTTCTGCACCCCCTGCGCCTATGGAAGTGGACCCTGCAAAAGTTCCATTACCTCCTGATACTAGTTCAGATAATCCAGATTTGCGGCAGCTACTATCTCAACAGGCAGGACTTATGTCACAATTGTTACAAGAAATGAAAAGACTTGATAAGGGTACCAAAGCAGCAGATATCAAAATAGCATATAAAAAAGCACATGATGCAATTGTGTCAGGGTTGAAACATATAGAAGATCAATTTCCCAGTTCTACCGATGATGCATATGAGGGTCAAGTACAAATTCAAACCCTCCCTGTTTTAAGTTCTACTAAGCGACGGGTTTTGCTAGACTATGTCTGTGATAGGGAATGGACAATTGAAGAAGCAGATAACTATCTGCGTTCAAAATTCGGTAGCACAGCGAGAATAACACCAGAAGAAAGGCAGTCAATACAAAAGTGGTGGCTTGAACACCCACCTTCTTTAAATCAATCGAAACAAGATACAAGAACTCTCAGTGAAAAACTCGCTGAGTGGGTAAATTGGGTGAAAGAGCCCGAAGCCGCTGCCTTCTCCCCCAGATCAAAGGAGGTGTCTCCGCCAAGTAATCCTAGTTTTGATATGGCTAAGCGGTGGAAAGGGATTGTCACCAATGCCGAACTGACCGGCGACTTTCAGCTTGTAGCTGCTCCCGCAGTTGTAACCTCCGTGGGGGAAGAATGGGAACCGCTTGACTGGGGAATGGTTTCTCGCCTGCAGAAGGCGGTTATGGACTATGGGATTGACAATCGCTTAGTTCGCAGACAAGTAGAGGCAATTATAAAATAGCAGCAAGTAGTGCCAGCGGACATTAGGAGCCTTTTTGAATTGATTTTGGGTCCCACTAGTTTTATGCTTTTTTTTGACAAAATGGCAAGAGCGGCTCGAGGCCCGACAGCTTGATAATATACATTTGCCTGATGGGGATCCTCTTCGGTTTGCTAATTTAGATTCGCTAATGGGGACGGGTGAATTTCGTGACCCCAGTCGACAAGCTGCGCTTAGCCCACGCATTTTAGCACAGTCTAAAGCTACAGCTCTTGAAGCTTTTGCCTCTCTGCCCCAAGTTGGAAAACCTCGACAACCCTATTTACATATCTTACAAAAGGCTAATGAACCGTTTCTCACCTTTGTGGATCGAGTCAAAGAGGGAGTTGATGCAGCCCCAGATATCCCACAAGACATGAAAGACACATTAGTTAAAGAGATAGCAATGCAAAATGCTAATCCGAATTGTAAAAGACTCATTGCCTCTCTGCCTGCAGGGGCATCATTAATGCAGATAATTGAGTAATGCTCGAGAGCACCTTTAGAAGAAGAAAAAGAAAAGGCTCAAATTCACGCTGCTGCCTTGGCTGCAGCTTTGCAGAAAGTTACTGTTCAAGGCAAGGGAAACAAGAGCCCAAAGTGTTTTCAATGTGGCCAAATGGGTCATATCAAGAAAAATTGCCCGGGAAAAAATAAAACAAATGAAGAGACGCCTTCTTTCGCTGGTACTTGTCACCGTTGTAACAAATTTGGCCATCGATCCAATGAGTGTCGCTCAAAATTTAAAAAGGATGGTACTCCTCTGTCTAGTCCGGGAAACGGGATGAGCCGCGAGGGGGGCGCGGTGAGACAAAACCCTCCACAGGTGATGGCTGCCTGGCCCGACTCTCTTCAGCAACCAGAGGCAGCGCAGGAGTCGATCTGGCTCTGGCAGAATCAGTCACTCTCGTAGATAATAAAGTGCATGTCGTGCGCTCAACAGAATCGGGACCTTTAGGTTTCGGGTTATCAGCTTTGTTAATTGGTCGCTCTTCTGCGTCAAAAGTTGGTCTGTTTGTTTTGCCAGGACTTATCGATGCTGATTACACAGGTGTTATACTGATAATGGTCTCCACTTTTCAACCACCAGTTACAGTGCCTAAGAGTAGCCGTATTGCTCAGCTAATTCCATTTCAAGCCCAGGTTCCACGGCCGAGCCAGCAAGCTGACAGAGGCACTGGAGGGTTTGGTACCAGCGGTCCAGCAGTCATGTTTGCAGAAGTCGTAAGTGGAAATTGCCCTCTCAAATGGAATCTATAGGGGCTTTACAACCTGGGCTCCCTTCTCCTGCTGCATTGCCTCGTAATTAGTCTTTGTTTGTAAATGATATTAAAGATTGTTTTTTCAGTATACCCCTTCATGAAGATGACTGCAAACGGTTTGCATTCAGTGTTCCAGAAATCAACAATGGTGCACCGATGAAACGCTACGAATGGACAGTACTGCCACAAGGCATGAAAAACAGTCCAACCATTTGTCAGTGGTTTGTGGCACAGGCACTGGCAAAGTGGAGGAAGCTGTATCCTGACAAATTAACGTATCACTATATGGATGACATTTTAATAGCTACTCCTCAACCACTTTCTTTACAAGATGAGGAGTTGCTCATCTCTGAATTGGCCAGATGGGGGCTCTCGATAGCTCCAGAAAAGATTCAGAGATGTGAGCCATAGTCATATCTGGGCATGCAAGTGTGCATGACACGAATTCAGCCAAATCATATTTCTATTCAGCATGCAGTTAACACTGTGCATGATGTTCAAAAATTAGTTGGGGATATCCAATGGTTACGAAATTGGGCGGGCATATCCAATTCTGATTTACAACCCCTATTTGAGTTACTTACAGGATCTTCAGACCCCCTCGAAAAGCAAACATTGACTAAATCGGCTATTGAGTCTCTGCAGATAATTGAAAATAAGATAGAGCATGCTCAAGCTTACAGATATCAACCAGAGTTACCTTTGTACATATTGCTGAAAAACCAACCAGATGAGATCATGGCAGTGATAGGTCAGGTGAATCATGCAAAACAATTTTTTCTGTTAGAATGGGTTTTTACAACTTACCGCCCTAAGGTAACGGTTTTAGACAGGGCTGAGGGAGTTGGTCATTTGTTATTGAAGGCACGACGGCGTGTGCGTCATGTGTTTGGAAGGGAAGCTGACAGGATCATTCTACCTTACAATTCCTTAGATGTGTTAACAGAATGGGAACAGGAATCTATATCATTTGCAACGGCTGTTCATGATGTTCCTTTAGATAACCATTATCCTTCACATCCATTTTTCTCCACTCAGATTAATCTGGCTCCAAAACAAATAATTTCACGTATGCCTCTTGCTAATGCTGTTTGTGTCTTTACTGACGCCAGTAGTAAAACGAGCAAATTTGGGTATGCTACTCAGAGCAATGGTGAATGGGTAACAAAAATTGAGCAAGAAATTGGCCTTTCTGTACAAGTTTTAGAACTAAAAGCCGTTTTGTTGGCCTTGAGTGATTTTTTGAATAGTCCGTTGAATTTGATTATTGATTCACAGTATGTTGCCTCCCTTACAGAAAAGATTGAATCCGCCTTTTTAGGGCACTTTACAAATCCTGTTTTATTGACTTGTGTTACAAAGTTACATTATTTGGTAAACTCACGGCAAGAAAAACTGTTTGTGATGGCCATTCGGAGCCATTGTCAATATCCAAGTTTGTACACGCAAGGTAATGCCCTTATCGATACTGCTGTGTCTGCAGCAGCTGTACAGCAGACAGTATCCCCTCATCAGCAAGCTGTACAATCACATGCCTTTTTTCACCAGTCTGCTAAGGCACTGCAGCGCGAATTTCAATTATCCCGTGATGCTGCTAGAGCTATTATTGCTGCCTGTCCTGATTGTGCTCAAGTCCCTAGTTTGCAAAGCATGGGTGCTAATCCCAGAGGGTTAAAGCCTCGTCAAATATACCAAACAGATGTTACGCTTTTTGCGAGTTTTGGAAGACTTAAGCACATCCATGTGACTGTAGATACCTTTAGCAAAGCAGTTTGGGCCACTGCCCTTTCTAACGCGACTGCCCGTAGTGCTCGTAAGCACTGGTTAGAGTGTTTTGCAGTTTTAGGCCTTCCAGAAGAGATTAAAACTGACAATGATGCTGCATACACCAGCAATTTAATCAAAGAATTCTTCCTTATGTAGAATGTCAAACACACACTTAGTGTCCCTTACAATAGTACTGGCCAGGCTATTGTTGAGCGACGGCATCAAGATGTCAAACATCTTTTAACTGTTTTGAAAAAAGAGGGGGAGCTCTCCCCTACTGAAGTGCTTCATAAAGCTTTGTTAGTTCTTAACTGGAAAAACCCTGTCGGATCAGCAACGATAGGACAGCCCTCTAGAGACATGTTACCTATTTTTCCCATTTTTCTGCCCCTTCCACAGGCTTGATGGATGTCCATGTAAATGTGCAAACCTGGGACCCCTCCGCTAATAAGTGGACGGGACCGCATAAATTGTTGACTTGGGGACGGGGCTATGCTTGTATTTCCACAGGACTTTGATCTCAGTGGATTCCAGCAAAGTGGGTTAAGCCCTGGATCGAATCAATGAAGCAGAACAGCGACACCGAAGATGGTGGAGATGGCGTTTGAATCCTGAGATACAACGTCTTGAGGACTTGTTTACCTTATCTTATACAGCTTTTGTGTTTTCTATTTTTGAGTATTATAATCAAATATAAGGTAGACTGAGAGTAATTCTCAGACCTGATTGTGGGTGTTTAGATTGGGTAATATCTTATGTGTGGTGATGGGTGTTTATCTAACTCCTTTTTGTAGCTATAGCGAGTGATTTATTTACGAGGTTTAACTGCATAGTAGAAAAAATTGTTAAAACTGTAGGATAGATTTTTCTTATAATTTGTTTGTTAAACTATGTGTCCTAAGGTGTTTCTCTGGTCAAATCTCTGCCATTGCTGATTCAGTTTTTGAAAAAAGAGGGGGAGATGTTGGGGCCTTTACAGGGGCCATAAGCCTTCAGCCAGTGTACAAGAGAATCCTGTAGTGTGTCTTTAATAACAAATTGTGTGAAGCAGAAGGAACAGAAGCTAGACAAAGGAATGTTAAACATAGCAGCCCAAGTTAGGAGGTTACCAGCAGAGAATCACAAGAAAGACAACCAAGATCATTAAAAAGTTCTGCTGGCAGCACGGGAGGGATGAAGCTGAACACCTGGAGATTTGACCATGAACAAATATATTTTTAGCCATTGGCACAAGCTATGCTGATTGTATCCTGCACGTACTCAAAACATATATAAGGTTTTACACTTGTTTAATAAATCGGAATCAGTTCCACATCATATTGGTGTGTCATCTGTTCCCTTCTCCGACACGGACCTCAACACCAGCCGGGCAAGGGAGGTGATTGTCCCACTCTGCTCTGCACTGGTGCAGCCTCACCTCTAGTGCTGTGTGCAGTTTTGGACACCACAATATAAGAAAGATATAAAGCTATTAGAGAGCATCCAAAGGATGGCAACAAAGATGGTAAAGGGTCTAGAGGGGAGCCTTATGAGGAGCGGCTGAGGTCACTTTGTTCAGCCTGGAGGAGACTGAGGGGAGACCTCATTGCAGTCTTCAACATCCTCATGAGGGGAAGAGGAGAGGCAGGCACTGATCTCTTCTCTCTAGTGACCAGTGACAGGACCCAAGGGAATGGCCTGAAATTGTGTCAGGGGAGGTTTAGGTTGGATATTTGGAAAAGATTCTTCATCCAGAGGGTGGTTGGGCTCCCCAGGGAAGTGATCACAGCACCAAGCCTGCCAGAGTTCAAGAAGCATTTAGACAATGCTCTCAGGCATATGGTATGATTCTTGGGGTGTCCTGTGCAGGACCAGGAGTTGGCCTTGATCCTGATGGGTCCCTTCCAACTCTATTGTTCTATGATTAACATAACATTCTTTATTCAATACCAAGGTAATGTAGTGTGTGATTATGAATGTATTTAACTTCTCATTACTAAAGTGTTTTAACAAACTTGCTTTCCTACCCTAGGGAAATATCCCTGCCTTAGACCACATCAGTCATCTACTAATTCATAAGTCATAAGGGAGTCTGTTACTTTAGTATGATGGCTTGAGTATTATAATAATCATTTTGCTTATTAAACCTAAACAGTCACTTTGTTACACCTACATTTCCAACCTTATCTTGATACACTACTGTGTGTATGGAAACATAGCTGTTGCAACATATCTGAAAAATTTTAGTCTAGTGAATTAATTATGTTTCATATAATGTAAACAGGGAGAAAGACTTGTTATATAGCGCAGTTTAGAAAGGAAGATTCGTGTGCTTACCTCTAATTATGGGACTGCAGCCACAGTGCATAAGGTTAAACTCCATAGTAAGCTGCAAGGCGCTCTTTTAAGGGAAGAGGAAACTGGTCAGAGAAACGCCTCCAATTCTCATCCCCAACTTGATTTTTAAATCCATGAAGAATCTACAAATGAGAGGGGGGAGGGAAATCAAGATAATCATTAAACAGTAGATACACGAGCATTATTTACTAGCAGCATATGCAGTAAGCCATAAACTGCTGGATTCTGCATCTGTCCATTTGAATTTCTCAGTTTAATATTTAAATGTTACTAAGAGGGATCTGCTTGCTAGAGTGCTGTGGGATAGAGCCCTGGAAGAAAGAGGGGCCCAAGAGAGCTGGATGATATTCAAGGATTGTCTCCTCCAGACTCAAGAGCAATGCATTCCAACAAAGAGGAAATCAGCGAAGAACACCTGTGTGGATGAACAAGGAGCTCCTGGATAAACTTAAACACAAACAGGTAGCTTACAGAGGGTGGAAGCAGGGAAAGGTAGCCTGGGAGGAATACAGAGAGATTGTCCAAACAGTCAGGGATCAGGTTAGGATAGCTAAAGCCATGATAGAATTAAACCTAGCCAAGGACATCAAGGGTAACAAAAAAAGCTTCTTTAGGTACATCAGAGATAAAGGAAAAACTGGGGAAAATGTGGGTCCTCTCAGGAAGGATATGGGAGACCTGGTTACCCAGGACATGGAAAAGGTTGAGGTACTCAACGACTTTTTTGCCTGAGTCTTCACCAACAATTGTTCCAGATACACTGTTTAAATTGCAGAAGATAAAAGTAGGGATTGAGACCGGGTTTGAAACCATTTAGGGTGCATAAGTCCATGGGACCTGATGAGATACATCCACTGGTCCTGAGGGAACTGGCCAAGGAAGTGGCTAAGCCACTATCCATCATATTTAAGAAGTCATGGCAGTCCAGCAAAGTTTCCCCTGACTGGAAAAGGGGACACATAAACCCCATTTTTAAAAAGGGAAATAAGGAAGTCCCAGGGAACTAAAGACCAGTCAGTCTCACCTTGGTGCCAGGCAGGGTCATGGAGCAGATCCTCCTGGAAACTATGCTAAGGCTCATGAAAAATAAGGTGCTGATTGCTGACAGCCACCATGGCCTCACCAAAGGCAAAACAAGCCTGAAAAATTTGGTGGCCTTATATGATGAGGTTACAGTAGTGGTGAATGAGGAAAGAGCAATTGACATCATCTACCTGGATTTATGCAAAGCATTTGACACTATGCCGCATGACGTCTTGGGCTCCAAACTAAAGAGGCATGGATTTGGATGGGTGGGCCACTCAGTGGATAAGGAATTGACTGGATGGTCACACTCAAAGTGTGGTCAACAGCTTGATGTCCAAGTGGAGACCAGTAATGAGTGGTGTCCTCAGGGGTCAGTGTTGGAACTGGTGCTGTTTAGCATCTGTGTCAGTGACATGGACAGTGGGACTGAGTGCACCTTCAGCAAGTTTGCCAATGACACCAAGCTGTATGGTGGGGTAGACACACTTGAGGGAAGGGATGGCATCCAGAGGGACCTGGACAGGCTTGAGGAGTGGGTCTGTGTGAACCTCATGAAATTCAACAAGTCCAAGTCCCATTGCCCATGTGAATCACATGAAGTTTAATAAGAACAAGTGCTGGTGCTGCACCTGGGTCAGGGCAATCCCTGGTATCAACACAGGCTGGGGGAGGAGCAGATTGAGAGCAGCCCTGCCAAGAAAGACTTGGGGGTGCTGTTGGATGAGAGGCTGGACATGAGATGGCAATGTGTGCTAGCAGCACAGAAGGCCAATTGTATTCTGGGCTACATGAAGAGGTGTGACCAGCAGGTCAAGGGAAGGGATCCTGCCCCTCTGCTCTGGTGAGACCCCACCTGGAGTATTGCATCCAACTCTGGGGTACCCAGCAGAGGAAGGGCATGGACCTGTTGGAGCAAGTCCAGAGGAGGCCATCAAGATGATTAGAGGGATGAAGCATCTCTCCTACAGAGACGTGCTGAGAGAGCTGGGGTTGTTCAGCCTGGAAAAGAGAAGGTTTTGGGGTGACCTAATTGCAGCCTTCCAGTACCTGAAGGAAGATGGAGAGGGACTTTATACAAGTTGTGTTTGTGGACAAAAAGCTTGACATGACTCAGCAATATGCACTTGCAGCCCAAATACCAACTGTATCCTGGGCTGCATCCAAAGCAGCGTGGCCAGCAAGTGGAGAGGGGATTCTTCCCTTCTACTCCACTGTCCTGAGACCCTACCTGAGTATTGCATGCAGCTCAGGGGTCCTCAACACAAGAAAGATGTTTACCTGTTGGAGCGAGTCCAGAGGAGGCCACTAAGCTGATCAGAGAGCTGGAGCCCCTCTTCTATGAAGACAGGCTGAGACAGTTGGGGTTATTCAGCCTGGAGAAGTGAAGGTCCTAAGGAGACCTTAGAGGACCTTCCAGTACCTAAAGGGGGCTTATAAGAGAGCTGGAGAGGGACTTTTCACAAGGGCATGGAGTGATAGGACAAGGGGGAATGACTTCAAATTGAAAGATAGCAGCTTTAGATTAGATGCTGTGAAGGTGGTGAGACACTGGAACAGGTTGCCCAGAGAGGTTGAGGACTCCATATTCCTGGAGGTGTTCAAGGCCAGGTTGGATGGAGCACTGAGCAACTTGGTCTAGTGAAAGGTGTTTCTGGCTGTGGCAGTGGGTTGGAACTGGATAATCTTAAAGGTTCCTTCCAACCCAAACCTTTTTGTGATTCTATGATTCTAATGTCCTTCTTAAAGGAAAAAAACCCAACATTTAAGGGTGGCATATACAATATAGCTACACACACAGATTAGCATAAAATATATAAATAGATATTCTATATAAATATAAATATACATATGTGTGTATGTAGTTTTAGTGACTATGGTGAGAACCTAGAGTTAGGCTAAATATTTTGTCAATTGACACAGTTTATATGTTAAGATTACTGAGTTCACATTTATTTTTTTAAACCTGTAATATGTTCTGGGAGGAAAGCTGAGCCAGAACCACCACCAGCATGAATGAATGCCTGTCAATTTCTTACAAAAAACAAAAGTATCCTGTGAGAGCTGTGTTTTTTCCATGGAACCTGTAGAAAACTGTTACTAAAAAAGAAGCTATTAAAATCTTTTGTGTTTTGAAAGAACAGGGATCAACAGCATAAGAGGGGGAAAAAAAATCACATCTACAGGTTTCAGTCTGGACCCTCCAATGTAATAAATTAACTGAAAGCTACAAAAATTGAATTACACTGTCAAAAAGGTCTTAGTATTTTAGCTCCTCTTAATAGAAATTAATGCAGAATCTCTAAAGTTTTGTTTTGTTTTTCTTTTTTAAACTCAAGGGTACTCAATTGTGGAACAGTCTATCATGAAAACATCCTCACAAAAAAGGCAATGTCAAAGTTAAAGCTCATTGTCATGGGTTGCAGTGAAAAATGTAACCAAAACTGTGTATTCTATCACCATCTGTTGAAACTGGGGTGGTGGTGGTGGTGGTGGTGGTGGTAATTGTCTGTCAATGGTCAACTGTCAAAAAACCAGCTGGGGCAGTTTTCTTTATCTCTGCCATGCCCCATCCTCCCTCCAGGGAGATATCTTCTGCTAATGGGCCAGTGAGTGTCACTGATAAAACTACATCATCCCATTGGGAAATGTTCCAACCAGGGGGAGAAGCCAAGTATTCCTACCTGGATAAAAATCTGGGAGTTGGAACACCAAGCAGCCTTTCCACTGGATTCTCAGAGGAAGACCAGGCCCATCTATCACTACTGGACCTTCAGTGAAAAAACTCCACCTTTCTACAGGATCATTGCTTCAACAGAGCCACATCTGCCACTAGGACTGCAGCCACCATTTAATGGGACTGCCACCAACACCCTGACCCACAGGGTGTCAGGTTGTATCCTTACTCTGTCTCTTACTCTGTCAGTGGGTTTGTTTGTTTATTTGTTTGTTTTCCTCCTTTGTAATACTGTATGTGTTTTGGTTTTATTGTTTATTTTAGTTCCCCTAATAAAGAACTGTTATTCCTATTCCCATATCTTTGCCTGAGAGCCCCTTAATTTCAAAGTTATAATAATTCGGAGGGAGGGGGGTTTAAATTCTCCATTCCAAGGGAGGCTCCTGCCTTCCTTAGCAGACACCTGTCATTCAAATCACAACACTCATGATACTGAGTTCACCCTCAACACAAGTTTCTCAAGCAGAGCTGTTCTTAAACAGCATGCAGCAATAATATTACAGTGTCACAAGTTTGCTACTTTTCTCCCTGAAAGAGACTTTCTACAGACAGATTCACCTCTCTTTCTTAACCCAAAGAGTCTGATTTGCCAGCTGCCAATAAACTACCAAAAAAAATTAAGAATGTTCAGGTAAAACAAAAGGAGCCCTTTTAAAAATTATCTTTCAGGACAATTTTAGCACTTGACCTTCAGTTACAGTATTCAGATGTCTTGTTTTTATAAAACATGATGCAATTAGGGTATGTATCAGATCTCAACACTTGCAGCTCATGCACCTTTGCTCTTGGAAGGAGTATTTTCTCTTAGCTCTAGTGCTCCAAAACCAACAAACCAACCAATCCACCCCCCCAAAACCCAAACACTATCTACTATCAAGAAAAAGACCACAGGGGACTACAAAATTTTTTTCTCATTATTTCTAAAAGGCATAATTATTGTTGGAAAATATGTAACTGGACTACAATAATCATGTATTCAACTAACATAAAAACTCATTCCAGTGAGGAAGTAATCTAAAAAATTTGCATGCCATCACTTGAAGAAAGCTTTGTCTCTGGTCTTTGCTTGGCAAAACCCACAAAAAAATCACTTTATAAAGCATGGATGTCCTTATACCAAGTGACCAAGAAACACTGTGTCTACTTTGAATGCATTAGATCCCACATGGATATCCTGGAAAGAATCTGAAAAAGTGGAGCATAGCTTATTGAAACAAGTATTGAATGCTGAAGGACCAGGACAGAAACATATACTGAAACTGCTTTGGACAACGATCACAGACAGCATCCTGGACTTTCTTTTAAGCTTGTATTTCTTGTTTCCTTATGGTGATGCTAGAATACTCACAGCCATGCATTTCCTGACCCTGATATTCCTTCAAAGCTTCTCAGATATTTGGTCTTCTAACTAGGGCAGTGAGATTTTTGTCTTTGATACTCAAGATGGGATTCCAATGTTCTAGTCCATTCTGACGTGCACACTTGGCATTACTTGAAGAGGAAATGCCAATATTGGCTCACAATCCAAGTATGTATTTAGAAACATGTTCCGTTTTATCTTTAAGAGGACGATTAACTTTTGACATACATCCTTTCTAAAACTAGAGATTTCACTTTACAACATATGAGGAAAGCCACACTACTGAACAATAAAAGCATCTGTGCATGAAACTGAAATAAGTTTATTTTGTTCTGGTTTTTAACTGAAGATGCTAGTGCATAAGCACAATATATTCCTTTCTGTTTCTGTGCATGTTTTGTTTATTTTCCACAAGGCAAACAGTCCTTTTGCTTAAATTCTATTGACACTTTAGGGATGCATTCTTGGCTATCTGTACATAAGTTTCTTGAAGACTTGCTTATCCAAGAGAAATTCTGAGGAGGGTTAAGCAGTCCCAAAAATTATTTACAGCTAGAGCAAGATAAACAGATCAGGATACTTCTAGAAGATTTTCCACTTTAAATTTTCTAGATATTTCTAAAAAAAAAAGTATTCTTCTGGGGGGGGGGGGGG